>JAOXNO010000014.1:757118-771898 GCA_028565335.1 Limnodromus scolopaceus | reverse complement strand
GTCCCACCCCCTACCCCCCCCCCCCGTGCTTGTGCACCGGTGCCTCTGGCTCCCCGGCTCTGTGCCGTGGCTCTCTGGCTGGAAATCCCCGTGGGGCCACCACGCATTGGGGCCAGGACAGGACCCTTCTGCTGCACCGCTGCCCGCTCTCCTGCCTGCAGGGGGTCCCAGGGCGAGCAGAGGCTCCAGAGCACCCGCCATGTCCTATCTCTGCAGATGTGGGGCTGCTGGTCCCCAAAACCAGTCCCTCTCTCCAGGTTCAGGATTGCACCCACCAGTAAGGAACTCACTTGAACTCTCTCTCGGGACAGGAGGTGAGAAGTGCCCTCTCCTGGCCTTGCACTCGCCACTGCAGCCTGTTACAACTCCTCACCATCCTGTGATTAATTAGTGGCTCCTGGAGCATCTGTCCCCGCTCCAGCATCGCTCTCCAGAGTGGAAATACCTCCCGAGCTGCCCCGGGATCCCCCTTCCCTCACCTGGTATCTGCAGCCCCGTCCTCACCCCCTCCCTGCCAACCCCCTCACTGCTTGAGGGACACCGTCCCACGTCTGTCTCCCTGTGCTGGAGATGTGGGGTGGCATCTGTCACCACCGTGTCCCCTTCAAATGGGAGACGGGGACCAGCCCTGGCGAGATGCCTACCCACCCCAAGCCCCCCCAACTGCTCCCTGCACCCTCCAGCTCAGATCAGACCCTCCTGCCCCAGGGGAGTGACCTCCTGCTCTCAGCATCCGCCAGGATTTCAACCCAGCAGCATTTCTGCACACTTCGGACTCCACAGGAGCGTGATCTTGGAAGAGGCGCCCTTTACCAACAGAACCTCTCCCAACATCTTGCAAAACAGCCAAGATTTCCAACCAGGAGTGCCCCCTCCCAACCGTCCCACCCCTGCCCGTGCAGGGACAGGTCCCCCGGACACAGGACACGCAGCCGGGGGGTACAGGAGATAACTTTATTGAATCCAATGGTGTTAGACAGACGACCGAGACGAGACATGCCGGTTGGTGCGGGCAGCGTGGGCAGCAGGAGCTGACTTGGCGCAGGGCTGGATTTGTTTCTGTCTTTCGTAATAACCTCAAGCCTTTCCCTGGCTTCCTTTTATACTTCTTTTAAAATTTTTTTTAAGTAAAAACAACTAATCGTGGAAAGAGTCCAGATGGTGTTCGTTCCCTATGATTGTTCCCGCAGCTATGTACAACGTGGGGTTGGGTCTCAACATCAGGTATAAAATGGAGCGAGTTTACAAAGTTGGAGGAGGCAAGGAAAAAGCAAAGACAGACAAGCGAGAGCAGTAGAAATCTGGACCAAAATCTTAAAGAGAAATTTAAAAAGTGCTATAAAACCCCTCGGCAGGAATACCATGCAGTTAAGAAACACAAAACCCAGTCAATTACACAGATCATCTAAAACAGGAATTTGTCCATTTCGTCTTTTATTTAATTAAAAAAAGGTTGGTTGTTTTTAATAGAAAAAAGCTAAAATTGTAAGGTTCAGGCCACCGGGCGGCAGCAGCTCGAGGGGGCAGGAGGGTGAGGCGCTGGTGTCGCCCAGCTCCAGCCCCTCAGGAGGGCTCCTGGTGCTCCCAGGGGCCACGGGCAGGGGCAAATGGCACCTTTGGAGGTGACAGCCACCCTTGAGAGGTGACAGACTCCTTTGGGGGTCACAGACATCCTTGGGGGACAACAGGCACCCTTGGGGGCAGTAGATACCCTTGGAGGTGACAGGCACCTTTGGGGGGTGATGGGCTCCTTTGGGGGTCACAGGCACCTTTAGGGATGACCAGCTCCTTTGGAGTGACAGGTACCCTTAGGGGCAACAGGCATCTTTGGGGGTGACAGGCACCCTGGGAGGGTGAAGGGCTCCTTTGGGGGGTCACAGGCACCCTCGGGGGTCTCAGGGGGATGAGTTAGTGCAGCCCTTGGCCCTGTGGGGACAGAGGGACTCAGCCCACAGACACTAGCAGCTCTAGGGAACACCCAGGCCACCCAACTGCCATGCTTGGGGACACAGGATGCTTGGCGTGAGCCAGGAGGAACCCAGCAGGGCCTGTCCCCTCCGGGTCAGAAAGCCCCTTCCATGTGCCATTGCGAAGTCATCGCCCTTCCCCTCGGGGATTTACACCACAGGGTGCCACCTGCTGCCAGCACGTCCTGGGTGAGGGTACGGGGCAACAGACACCCCCGCACTGGGAAAGGATGGGGCAAACCCCCGGGAAGCAGGCTGGGGATGCCCAGCAGCAGAGCCCCGAGCAAACCAGCGACGGGGACAATTTGGTCAACATTTTGGTGGCTCCATGGGGGTGTCAGAAAAGAAAGCCAGGCCCAGCCCAGGGTGCCTGTGGGCGTGCAAAGCCAGAGGGGTGCGTGAGCCCCCTGCGCCCACGGGACTCCTCAGAGCCCCCAAAGGTGCATCGTGCCCTTTCTTGCCCTGGGCACCGGAGCCCCGAGGAGGGCGAGGGGCTGGAGGGGACAGCCGGGTCCCCACCGCCAGCCTCGAGCGGCTGCTGAGCCGGTGTCTTGTACAATCAGAAAAGAAGTCAGCACAGCACAGTTATCACAGAGTACAAAAAAAAAAAAAAGGAACAAGGCGCAGGGCCGGGCCCCACCAACTCACGCAGGGCGTTCGACTACGGATCTATTTACAGCGAGTCCTTGGCCGACGGCGGCAACACAAGAGAAGGCGAACAGAAAGCCCTAGCGTCCAAGCCAGCGTGGGGAGGGATGTCCCTGTGCAATGGGGCCGGGCTGGCCGGCCCCGTGGGGCAGCGGGGAGAGGGCAGGGAAGCTGGGGGACAGAGGGAGAAGTGAGCACCATGTGCACTGGGATGCACCGGCCGGTGAGGCGAGAGGCACCGGCCGAGAGAGCACCAAGGGCAGAGGTGGTGGCCGCCTCCCAGGGGCATCGGCAGCGAGGCCGGCCCTCGGAGGAGATGCCTGTTTCGGAGGGTTGTGAGGTGTCCCTGAAGGCCACGCCAGGCACAGCACAGCGGGGCCGAGGCTGCCCAGTCCCCAGCCTAGCGGGGCTGGGGAAAGGACAGGCTCAGCAGAGTGGCTCTGGGGTCACCTCACCCCAAAAGGCTCTCCAGGGCCGCGGCTGAGGGCAGGAGCCGAGCTGGGCCATGGCCAAAGGCAGCAGTGGGGCGCAGAGCCTGGCTGGGTGTGGGGAGGGAGGTGCTGGCCCTGCAGAATAGCCCCAGTCGTGCTTGGGGACAGGCGTGTGAGAGGAGCTGATGGCAGCAGCCCCAGCTGGCCGTGCTCAGGCCAGTGCCACCACCCCCATCCCCTCCCCGCCAAGCCGGCTCTGGGGACAGTGACAGGACACTGTGGCAAAGGCGGGCTGTGACAGCGCCAGCACAAGCCCCGTGTGCCCCTTTCCCACTTGGTGGGGACTAAGGCACCACGGCAGCACCGGGGGTGACATTACACAACAGGGCCAAGAGGACAAATGGCAGCCTTAGGTGTCCCCAGACCCCCGACACAGGGCACAGAGACCCTTGCCAGGGCGCAGGAAGGCACAGGGCCTTGGGGAGCCAGCGGCATGGGGACAACCCCCAGGCACCGCTCACCAGCCCACAGCCCCCCGGCCTGACAGCAGCGAGGGGATGTGGGGCAGGTGTGCCCCCCCCCAGCACTGAGGGGACAGGGCAGGTGTCGGGCTGCCCAGGGCAGCAGCAACCTCCCCATGCCCAGCGCTGGGTACCCTGGGGAGATGCCCAGTGGCATCCTTGCCTGGTCCCCAGACTCTGCCTTGTGCTTTTGGGGAGGGGGAGAGGAGAGGCCCCAGGCAAGGGGCTGCCCTGGGAGCACCCCCTGCCCCCGGCTGCCACATCCCATCTCAGCCAAGCTGTGAGGCCCTGGGAGGTGGGTTCAGGGACTGGAGATTGTCCAGTGAGCACCAGTTTGTGACAGAGGTGGTTTGAGTGGTGGAACCAACAGCTGCAAAAGAAACCAAAGGGAAAGGGAGCTGCTTAGGGGGAAGCGGTGGGCACGGGGCCACGGGCTCCTGGCCAGGCAAGAGAAGAACCAGAACAAAAAAAGGGAGCAAAGCAAAGTCTGGACTCAGCCAAAGAAAAATGGGAGAGGGGGGAAAACAAAATAAAATAACCAAAGCAGGGTTTATTGGGCTGTCCTGGTCACAGTGGCTGCCATGCAGGTGGAACGGGGAACGTACAAAGACAGCGGCGAGAGCCGCACTCCCCTCAGCCAGCGCGAGGTGGGCACGTCCTGCAGCAGCAGGGCCCATTGCCTGCCCTCAGCTACGCCTGGCGGGGTGGAGAGGGGGCTGCAGACTCCCGTGCCCACGCTCTCGTCCTGGCGGCCACACGCTCCGCCCGTGTCCCCCAGCTTCGGCACAGGTGGCTCCCGCAGGGTCCCTGCCCCACACAGGGGCCTTCCTGCAGCTCTCGGGAGCTGGGGCTCAGCCGCACGGTTTGCCCTGGCCCCAAAGCCCGAGAGTTTGCAATAGAGACAGAAAAAAAAACAAGAAGAGAAACCAGGATTCTCCTACCCCCAAGGTCGGGAGGGGAGACGGCACCTCGCGCTCTCCCACAGGTGAGCTGAGCTTCCCCACGCTCTGCCCAGACGCGCCGGAGCCCCGGTCCTCTCTGCTTGCTCGCCAGCCCCGCGCTCCGGGATGCCAAAGGAAAAGGAGAGCAGCCCGGCAGGAGCGGTGGCTGGCGGCGGCTCCCCTCTGCCTGGGCCAGCACGTGCGGGCCTCACAGAGTCGACTGCAGGTCGGGATCCACCATGGTCTCACGGTCCGGAGACTCGATGTAGTTGGCGGCTTCCTGGAGCTTCAGCAGCATGGCCATCTGCGGGGAGAGGACGTGGCACCAAGGCCAAGGGGGATAAGAGTCAGCGGATGCCCTGTGGAAGCCAAGGCCACTTGGCCGTCCTTGCCCTCCTGTACAAACCAGCCACCTTAAGAAGCTCCTTAGAGGGTAAAGCAAAGCCCGGAGATACCGCAAAATCCCTCCCTGTCACCAGGATCTGGCCTTGGGCAGAGCTGGGATGCTCAAGGCTGAGCACACCAAGGCAGTGCGGTGGGACAGGCCCCGACCACCAGCTGTCATCACCTGTGTCAGCCCACTGGCTGCTAGCAGCTGCTGCGGGTGACACACCGGGACACTTATGTGCCAGCCCCAGTCTGTGCGTGCCTGCATGTGGACACAACACCTCCTACACCACCACACCGTGCCCATTTGCGGGCACATCACAGCGTGCCTCAGCGTGCTGCCTGCCAGCCGGTGCCACCATCCCGCACCCAGCGCTCCTCCCAGGAGCACAAGTGCTTCTGCAGCCCCAAGTTAAGGGTTTTTACACTGAAAAGTGACTGGGAAAGTGAAGCACTGCTCCACCAGCACTGCCCAGCCCACCTCCCAGTGGCCATACCAGAGGGTCCGAGTCCAGGGAGCTGGGTGTCGTGTCCTTGACGGTGCGCTCCTCAGGAGGGGAAACGGTGCTGTGGGGCCCAATGGTGGGTGGGGGCAGGTGGTACAGCTTGGACTGGTCCTGCTGCGCTGATGGCCAGGGCAGGGTGTCCCGCACCCACTCCACGGGGTCCTCCCAGGCTGCCTTCTGCCCATGGACCTGCAGGCAGGACGCAAGCAGCAGCCACCTCCTCAGCACGTGCCAGAGGTGGTGACATGGCACCCCAAGCCCCCCAGGACAGTGCTATGTCCTGCTGCAGCCACAGGGCAGGGCAGGAACCAACACAGATGCCACCTGTGCCCAAAATCCCAGCATCTGCCCTCTCCCTGCCCCATTAGACTGTTACATCAGCATGCCCCCAAGCACCACTGGCTTGTGTCCCCATATGCCAGGCAGGTCTGGGTACCTTAAGTCCATCTTTTGCCCCCTCCTGCAGGTAAGGGATGATGGAGTTGTTCCACAGGTCGATGAACCAGGTCCGGAAATCCTCAATTCCAATGGGGCAGGACAGGAAGAAGCAGGGACCTGTGGGGGAAAGGCAGACAGTGCAAATGGGAGCTGGGTCCCCCTCCTCCAGTCACTGGCCCTGTGGCAGCACGGCACCAAGGTGGGCAAGCCTGGCTGCGCAGGGTGCTCTGGGCTCGACCACCTCCTGGGAGCAGTGCCCGGGCAGCATCTGCCTGATGCACGCAGGCAGAACACCAGCTCCCGGGCAAGCGAAGAGGCCACTATGTTCCATCTATCCCCCAAAAGTACAGTGAGGCAAAGGGAGACCTGCCTGGGAAAACACGGCTCTCCGTGCCCAAAGAAGGGTGCCAATGGGACAGGCAGCATTGCCTGATGCCACGGTGACAGCTCCCACAGGGCACAGGAACAAGTGCCACCCAGGGAAGGGCAATACTGTGTGCATCGCCCATGTCATTTTTTTCTGTGGGGCTGGGGGACACGAGGCAGCGTGTCAGCTCCCCACACTCCTTGGGGAGGGTTTTGCCCCAGCCCCTGGGGGCTCCCACGGCTCCTGGCAGTGCGAGGTAGAGGAGGGAGGTGTGTGGCAAGGCCCTACCGATGAGGAAGTCGGAGGTGCTGTGCTTCTCCAGGAAGGTGTGCAAGTGGTACCAAAGCTTGGGCACCCAGTCCAGCACACGCAGCAGCTCCTCCTTGTTGGCGTTGACGTCTGTGTCTGACTCCAGCAGCTTCCGCCGCAGGTAGCGCACCAGGAAGCCGTTGGCCGGCTCCACGTTGTTCGAGAAGGTCAGCATCCTGGGGGAAAGAGTCAGGTGTCCAGGGCTGGGTCTCCACACAAGCTGCCTTGCTTCCCAGCACCCTCAGGGGACCTCCTAGCACCCCCACACCGCATGTGCCCAATGCTGGGCTATCAGGTCCTTCTGGCAGGGACAGACCTGGGGTTCAGTCCTCATCAGGGTCCCCAATCACAGGACGTGTCCCCAGGACTGCCCAAGGGGCAGCAGTGATGGCCTCCAACCACCCCAACCCCACAGGGATGGTCCCCCACAGATGTATGATCCCCACCTGAAGCTGAGATGCAGGCCGTGGTTTGGGGTCATCTTCACAGGCTGGTTGGTGGTCCCAATGATGTAGGGGCTGAGTGAATGATAGAGAGAGACAAGATCCATGAGAAAAAGCACCCTGCATCACCCTGGCCCATGGCGAAGCTGATGTGAGCACAGCAGACGCACACAGCCATGTAGGCTCATCTCCACGAGCCCAGGGATCCTGTGGAGAGCAGCAGGGAGCGCGCGTGTACCCGAGAGGCTGCACAGAGGAGGGTGCAGTGGGGCCCTCACCATTTGTGGTACTTGCAGGTGAGCGCGCCATTGACGAGCTCGCTGATGGAACCCGCCTCGCTGAGGTCGTCCAGGAGGATGACCAGTGGCACATCTGCCGTGCCCGTCTCCCTGTCGATCTGGTTGGCCAAGTTGGAGAGGTACAGCTGCAGGTCCTGCAACAAACGGGCTGGGTGTCACGCGTGGGGCCACGGCATGGCTGCCAAGGGGGACCGCAGTACCAGTACCCACAGGGATGCTCCCAGGCTGCTGCACGCCCTCACCTTGCAGGACTGCTGGTGCATGTTGAAGGTGCTGACAATGCCCTCGGTGACGTCCCGACCCGAGCGCTCCACCAGGTACTCAGCCAGGCGGTTGGTCAGGTAGGTCTTGCCAGTGCCGCTGGGCCCCGAGAGGATGAGCCGCCGGTGCTTCAGCAGGAGGCTGATGTAATGTTGCATCATGGGCTTGGGGATGAGTGTCTCGAACACCAGGCTGTCCACACACTTCTCCTTCAAGCCTGCAGACAGAGAAGGGCTAAGGGTCCCGCTCCTGCCCCACGACATCCCACAGCAGAGGGACAGCGATGGAGCCTCTCTGCCACACTGACCTTTGAGCGTCACAACGATGCTGGTCAGGCCCCGGCGGCAAAGCGGCAGCTCTGGTGGCTCCGTGTCCAGGATGCGCTTGATGTGGCTGATGCTGTAGCCGTAGACGGACTCGGTGCTGAGCCCGAGCGTGGAAGCAGGATCCATCTTGGTGATGTAATCCTACGAGGACAAGGACAGGGCTGTCGGTGCCCCTCAGGGCTGGCAGGGAGCAAGTGGCACTCAGCAGCTCCAGGAGACCCTGGTAAGGACCTGGGCCACAGAGCATCAGGCATGGTGGAGCAGCATAAAAGGATGGCTCTCAAAAGCAGAGTCTTCCTGTTCCTACCTTGAAGACTTGGCAAACAGCCTCATCCAGCATCTTCCAGTCCACCTTCCCGCTCACCTTGGTCCAACCCAGGAAAAACTCCTGCTGCTTGAGGTCCTAGGAGCCAAGGCAGAGGTGCACACGTTGGAGCACCATACCCAAGATGGGTGTCCTCTGCCCCTCATCTGGGGCCGTGGCACTGGTGCAAGGCAGGCTCCCCCCCAGTCCACACTTACCCCCTTGATGATGTGCTGGGGTGGCATGCGCACCACAATCCGCAGCGTCAGCTCATCCTTCTGGGTGCCAGCGCTGACGGCGTCCATGGGGGACACATCTAGGGACAGAGCAGTGAGGCTGTGCTGGCTGGGAGAGCCGAGCCACCAAGCCTGACCATATCCAGACTGAGCCAAATCCTGCTGCAGCAGATCGTGGCACTGGCAGCACGACAGATCCCCGTGCTCAGCTGCCTCCAGATGAGCAGCAGCACATTCCCACCACTCACGTCTCTGTCCCAACCCTTCCCCATCTGCCAGCAGGTCCGTCACCCCTACCTGCGTCCCCCAGGCTGGGACTGAAGGCATGGCCAAGGGTGAGACCCAGGGAGCGCCGCGGTGAAGAAGAGGCCGATGTGCTCGTGATGTGGCCAGGAACGGAGCCTGGCACCACTGAGGGCCCCGGGGCAACTTTGAGCCGGTCGTTCTCAGCCTTCAGGAGATCCACCTCCAGCTGGGGAAGAACCAGTTACAGCACAGGGTGAGGAGCTGGACACCGGCAGCATCCCAGGGCTGCAGCACGGCGGTGGGGCACAGGGACCGTGGCCACCCAGGTGCTCAGAGCCAGCCAGGCTTCTGGCAGTGGTCCTCACCTGCATGTTGTGCATAGTCTCCCTCAGCTGCTCCAACTGGTGAGCTGAGTTGAGGGCCTCCAGGCGAATGTCTGTCAGCTTCATCTCCTTCTCCCACAGCTCTGACCGCAGCTCTGACACTTCCTTCTTCTCTGGCTCGCCCTCGCCATGGCCTTGGAAGAGCCTGGGCCAAGGGAGAGACAGAATCTTGCACGTGTCCAGGGCAGGAGCTTGCAGCCCCTGGGACTGGCCCTCCCCACCCTGTGCCACCAGCCCTGGCCCCACATACTCAGCTGTGTCGATGCCCACGGAGGAGGACGTGGAGGATTTGATGGAGGGTGAGGCAGTCTCTGTGGAGCCATGCTGCAGTTTGGGCGAGGAGGGGGCTGAGGAGTCTGGTGTGGCGATCTCCTCAATATCTGAGTAGGATGAGGCTGATTTGGGTCCCTTCTTGATGCTGAAGGCCTTGTTGAAGGAGCTGCGTAGCTACAGGGGACAGAAACGCTCCTGTTACAGCCAGCCCAACAGCACAGCCTTGCGAGCTGGACCTTGTCCTGCCCCAGGGCCCTCGCCTGCCCAGGACCCAAAGTCTGGGCTGGGACCAATAACATCATATCCATCCCTGCGGCAGGATGGTGCCCACCACTGCCCCAGGGACGGCTCCGGCCTGACCCTGTGCTTCTGGCACAGCTCATGGATGGGGAGCATGGCTCTCTGTGCAATGCGCCAGCCCCAGCCTGGACGTAGCCAAGCAGCCCCACAGAGTGGGACCCACATACCAGTCAGGATCCCCCCAGTCCTCCTTCCCCAGCACCCACATCGGGGTGTTCAGGCACTGCACCAGCCCCCTGGTACACTGGGAAGGGCTGATGCCATCCTCGCATTTGCCCCACTGCAGCCAGCCCAGCAAGTGGCATTTCGAGGGACATCCCCTCCTCCAGCCACTGCGGAGCTGGGGTCCTGGTGTAAGGGGACAATGTCAGCCCAACACCCCCCTCTGCACTGTGGGGTTCCCTCCTGGAAGCAAAGAGGGCAGCCAGCCCCCCGCGAGATGCCACCAGGGGTCCCAGCGGGGCATGCAGCATGCACACAGCACAGCAAGCAGCGGGTGGGTGAGCAGCGTGCCGGGGCCAGGGAGGACAGACGGACACGGCAGGGGCCAAACCGGGCCTGGGTCCCGCTTATGCACCACCAGCCTGCAAAACAGCAGGAGGACAGGCACCCCGGGCTCACACTGCGTCCCCCAGAGGACCAGGGCCTGCTCTGGGGGGAGGTGGGAGGGAGAGGGGATGGGGAGTAGGCAGGATCCAGCCCAGCTCCCACAAGCACCAAGCAAACTGGTGTGGGGAGTCCCCAAAACAAAAAACATTGCATTTCAGCATAAAATACCCAGTCAGGTTCTCCCGATGGCAGGAGAGCACTGGGACCCACATGGGTCCCAACAGGGACAGAGTCACCCGGGGCCATGTCAGGCCAGCCCTGGCAATGGCAGCACCACCCCATGGTGCCACCATCAGGGCTGCAGTGAGGTCCCCGTCCCAAAAGATCTGGCTACAGGGAGTCAGGAGAGTGCCTGCCTCCCCGAGGCAAGAAGGGGACTGTCCCCATCTCTGGGACAGGTCCCCATCTGAGCCCCTCCTGCTGCCTCAGGGCCACCCGGGGCAGTTCAGCCCCTCCATGTGGGTGTGTATTTTGGGTTCAACATCTAAGGAAGCAGCCAAGTGCGTGGAGGCCAGCTGGGGCCCCGGGATAGCCCGTGCTGGGGGTTAGTGCTGGTGGGATGGATGGAATGGGTAGTGTCATGAGCACTGTCCCGCAGAATGGAGCGAGGGCCCTGGCTGGGCACAGTATGGCGTGGAGGGGACAGCGTAGGACTTACCTCATACACCTGGAAAAAAAGGGTTGAGGTCAGCATAGGGGGAGAGAAACAAAACAAAGC
Source organism: Limnodromus scolopaceus (assembly GCA_028565335.1). Taxonomy (NCBI): domain Eukaryota; kingdom Metazoa; phylum Chordata; class Aves; order Charadriiformes; family Scolopacidae; genus Limnodromus; species Limnodromus scolopaceus. The sequence continues at coordinate 760,985 of JAOXNO010000014.1, read as the reverse complement.
AAGACTTAATCACACGTCCAGCTCAGAACTGCTTGGCACAGGGAAGGGGCTGCCTGGCCAAGGTGTTCAGCCCCCCACACTGCCAGAGCCTGAGTGGGCAGAAGGGACACATGTGGGGAACAAACAAGGGAGCAGGCGAGCAGGACCAGGGCTGGAAAACTCCCAGAGGGGCTGAAGAAGTGCTGGCTGACACTTCAAGACACAAATCCATAGTGGCCACACATTCCTCGCCAGTGCTGTCCCCCAGGGACAGAGGGGACCAACACCGCAATGCCAAGGTAGACCATGAGCAGCTGGCTCGGGGGGCTGACCCCAGCCAGACGCTCCCCAAGCCCCACTCCTCCTGTCAGCACCCCGTCCAACCCACCCAGCTCTTCTTCTTCTTCTTCTTGGCGTCAGTGTCCTTGCTGCTGCCGATGCTGGAGTGGCTGGTGATGCTGTTGAGGCTGGAGATGCTGTCAGAGGAGTTCTGTCGCTTGATGCGCAGCTCTGGGGCGAGCGAGAGAAGTGGGAGAGATCGGGAAAGGAGGTATCAGCAAACTGCACCTGCCCCAACACCAGAGCCACCCACACTCTCCACTGTGCGCCCTTCCCTTCTCCCACCCACACACCTTCTGAGCTCTTAGAGCCACCTCGTAATACGACATGAGGCTTAGACACCCCCCAGGCACTGCCATTCGGGACGGTGTCCTCAAACCCCAGGGAGATGCCCAGAGTACACATTGTTTTGCTTCTGTCCCAGGCCACCTCCCTGCCAGTACCTTGCACTCACACTGGGGGTTTGGAGCTATAGAAACAGCACCCGTGGGAACAAAGCCAAGACCAGCAGCCAAAACTGGGCTGTCAGCAAAGGGCCCAGTGAAGTTTCCCAGTGACCATCCCGTCACCCCCAGGCACCAGCACTGAGACCTCCTGCAGCAACAGCTCTGGCTGTCCAACCCTGGATTCAAATGCTCAAGTGTCCCAGGTGGGGAAGGGCTGCTGCTGCCCAGGGGACCCTGCACCCCATGTGACCACCTCCCGTGAATGAGGTGTCCCCTGGGGTCCTGTGCCAGCCCCAGGCAGGAGTGGCCCAGCTGGCTTTGGGCAAGTATCTCAGGAAGGGCTGCATCCCTGTGGTGGGAGGCTGCAGTGCCATACCTTCCTTACCTTTGGGGGTGACATCAGTGCCATTCAGGGCACCCTGGATCACAGCTTGGGCCTCCGAGTTCTTCTTCTTCAGGAAGTCAATGGTCTCTCGCAGGTCCAGCAGCTCTGTGTCCTGGGGGAGCAGAGGTGGGAGCCATAGAGTGTGTTCTCATAGCACAGAGCTCACCCACCCCGAGAGCACCCTTGGGTGGGCAGTGCCATGGCAGGTTCACCCAAGTCCAGCATCCTCCAGGTCCATGAGCACCCTCCCGCACCACCAGTGCCTGCTTGGCACCCCAACAGCACCCACCTTCTCCTCAGCGGTCTCAGCCAAGTGCCGCAGGCGGGACGTCATGCTCACCAGGCTCTGCTCAAAAGCTGCCACCAGGTTGGCCTAGGAGAGGTGGAGAAACCCACGGTGAGCACCCATGGCTGGGCAAGCACCCATGGCTAGGCGAGCACCCACTGCCAGGCGTGGGGTGGAGAGGAGAAATGGCTCTCATGGGCACAGGTTAGCACCAGCCCCACACAGGGCAGGGACACAGAGCAGCGTGTCCTGCAGTGGGCAGTGTCCTGCAGGGACTCACATTAGCAGACAGCTGGGACGTCAGGGTGGCCACCTTCTCCTGTGAGGACTCCAGCTCGCGGCGCAGCTTGCGGATTTGCTGTGGGGAGAGAGCAGAGGCAGTGAGAGGGGCCGGGTGCTCACCTCCCCAGGGTGGCAGGGGCAGGCGACAAGCAGAAGGTGCGGGCTCACCTCAGACTGCATCTTCTCCTCAGCCTGGCAGCATGAGAGCAGAGAGGGACAGACAGACAGAAGCAGGGAGTCAGGAAGGCAGCGAGGCACAGACAGAATTGGCACAAGGCAGAGGCATGCACAGAGCCCCCCATTCCCACCCACCCCCCCAGCCATGCGCAAAGCGGCACAGCACGAAGGCGGCTCTTACGGAGGAGTATGTGGAGGACGCGCTCGAGGCCAGGGACAGCACCGATCCATGAACTGCAACAGAATAAAACCCAGGGTGTCATCATGCCCCAGCCAGTGGCATCCCCAGGGGCTGCAGGCGCAGGGCATAGCAGGGTGCAGGGGACGGAGGTCCCAGTGAAGGGGGAGGGCTCTGTGGGGAGCCAGGGGGGCAGAGGGTGAGACGGCGGCTGCTCAGCACTGCTCAATTATTGGCATGTGGCTGGTGACCTCCCCAGACAGCAGCAGGGCATGGGAAGCACCCTCCACCTGCACCACCCCCAGGCTCTGCCACCCTCTCTGGCTGCTTGTTTTTCCCCCCCCTCCCTGGTGCCACAACCTCCTGGGACCAACACAGGGACACTGGGCACCCACGGGGCTCAGCACAGGCTCTAGCCCAGAGCAGATGCCAGCACAGAGAGGTCCACCAGGCCCCTGGGGGCTGCTGTTCTGATGCTGAGCAGGGGATGCACCAACCCATCTGACAGCACCACAGCAGTGCCAGGAGGAAGGGACAACTGATGGGGAGGCCCTCCATCCCCTTGGAGAGCCTCCTTCACCCGGGCAGGAGCACAGCAGACTCTCACCATCGTCCACAGGGTCCCGGAAAGAGCCCGAGCGGATCATGCCCTTGGGCTTGTCGGCCAGGGAGAGGGTGCTGCCCATCTGGGATGTGCTGTACAGCTCGAAGGTGGAGTCGTGGGTGGGGATGCTGTTGGAGCGGGTGATCCGCGGGGTTGTGGCAGCAGTGGGGCTCACTACAAGGAGAAGGCAGGGGAGAGGCAGGGTCAGAGTCACGCCAGGCACCTGGGATTGGGAAGGGGAAGCAGGGCTGGGAGCGATCCACAAGAGCTGGGATGCAGAGCGGAAGCAGGGATCACAGTCCCAAAGCAGCAGAAGAGTGGGGGAAAGCTAAAATGTAGATTTACACTGGGAAGACCTGGACACCAGCACCAAGGTAACCAAGGGCTGAGAAAGAAGTCCGTCGCTCAAGGACAAAGTAGGGACCACCATGCCAGAGCCCATCACCTGTGGGTGCAGGAGGGGAGGACCTCATCACATATCGTCCCCCACCTCAGACCCAACCCACCTGCCTGGACCCCCCCAAATCCTCCAGGAACATGTAAGCCCTATCAAGAGCAGGGCAGGGTTCATCCCTTGCCCTCCCGAGCACCCCTAGAGGAGCAGGGAGCCACAGGCAGAGCTCTGAGGGTGGATGAGATGCCCTGAAGCGGAGGTGATGGACCTCCCTGGCCCATGGGCACAACACAGCACCTCAGTGGACCAAAAGCACCAGGCACTGGGTTTGAGAGCTGCTGCGGGTGTCAAGGAGAAAAGCAGCACCCAGCACAGCATCAGCGAGTCACACAGGGAGCCGGGGCAACGGGGGGCAGGAGGGATGGGGCTTGCAGCAAGCGGAAGGGGGCTGGCGGTGAGGGCACTGACCGATGCTGGTGAGCGGCCCCTTCCCGACCAGCGCCATGGGGAGGGCAGGGGGCGAGGGCAGCTCCTGCTGGTCGTCCGACTCGGGGAGCCCGCTGCTGATGGCGTGTGAGTGGCGCCGCTCCTTGGCCTCCTCCTGGGAGTGGAGCTGGTACCTGGGGAGCAGAGCAGAGACGGGCTGGGTGAGGGGGGAGCAGAGCAGAGACGAGTTGGGTGAGGTGGGCCCAGCTCCTGCCCACTACACCATGGCCCAGCCTTCCACAGCATGGAAGGTACCGCAAGCACCCCCCAGAAAGCTCCACATGCCCCCCCACCCACCCCCCCCCCCCCCC
>JAOXNO010000014.1:721657-739000 GCA_028565335.1 Limnodromus scolopaceus | reverse complement strand
GAGACCTGCCATCCTTCAGCCCCAGCTGCAATCCTGGGGTGCTGCCCCGGTCTGGGCAGGGTACCCCACCTCTGCCTCTGGGCTGCTGGGCATTGGGTCATCGTCACCACTACATAGAGAGAAACTGAGTCACAGATGGGCCTGGAGCCTGTGGTCCAAACCTGGGCAGGCGCAGGGGACACCTTCACCTCTGGTTGTCCATTCGGGGATACCTGACCACCAGGAACAGACCTCACCCCCTGCCTGGTGTCTGGGGACAACCAGCTCGCCTTTGTGCCACCACCACCCATCCCACTGCCCCAGAGCACGCAAGGCACTGTCGGGCCCGGACCACTGCCAGAGATAGGGCTCTGCTGCAACCCCAGGCACGACACCCCACGGATTTGGGGGCATCTCTCCAAGCCCCCACGTGCAGGGTCCCCAGGTCCTCACAGCCAGCTCCCTCCCACCCACATGGCCCTCACTCAGAGCAGAGCCGCTTCCCGGCCACCCACCTCACTGCCCCAGGAAGGACACTGGTCATGGGGAAGGGGTTGGGGGTGTCCAGTGTTGGGGCCTCACCTGTGAGACACCTGAGAGCCCCTCAGGCTGGACATGGTCTCCTCCAGGTTCTGACGAAGGTCCAGCACATTCTGCACTGTCCTCTTCCTCTGGGACTCGGGGTCTGCGGAGAGACAAGGTGGCAGTTTTAAAAGGATTTATGGCTCCTGAGCCCCTCTGCCCATGGCTGTGCCCCCCAGCCCCTTCCCACACCCCTCTGCCCATGACTGTGCCCCCCAGCTCTCGCTCTGCCCTCTGGGGACAAGGCAGGGCTGGCACCATGCTGGAGCTGCACCACCACGAAATGCCACCCCCAAGGGTACTGCAGGTTGGGATGGGGATATCTGCTTCAGGAAGGATGAGCCGGGCAACGGCCAGTGGGGCCAGTGGGGCCTGGGGAACTGAGTTGGGCCACAGGACCCACACAGGTGACAGGAGGCCAAGGTACAGTCAGGCAGCCCCAAAGTACCGTGACCCTCCTCCATGAGGCCACGCAGGAGCAGCCATCCTGGAAGAACATCCCCAAACGTGCCCCTGCGCCCCCCAGGGCCCGGGGGTGCTCTGGCCAGGGGACACGGGCACTGCAGCAGCAGCCAGCAGGAGCCAAGGGGATGTCGGGGAGCGGTGGAAGCCGAGCCCCACTCCTGCCTCTGCCTGGGCTGAGGCGGCTGCTTCTGTGGGGGGCTGCTCCGGTGGGAACGACCCCCCCACGGGCACGGCCCAGGGCTGGAAACCCCCAAGCTCCAGCTGCCCTGGGGCTTCTCCAGGTGTACACACCCACAGCACAGGTGTGCATGCACACACGTGCATGTGTGCAACCCCCAGCCTGCATGTGTGCACACGCATGTACCTGCACCACAACCATCCGTGTGCACACACACATATACATGTGTGCACATCCACACACATGTGCATACACACCTGCAAACACACACGCACACATGAACTTGTGCGCACACACACAGAGACACCCGCACATACACAGAGGAGTGGGGGGTCACTCCTGGCACAGCCCTGGCAGCGCTGCTGGGCTCGGGGCCACGGCTCTAGCCCCCATGCCCCTGACCCACTCGTGTGCCTCCCCGCAGCTAACAGCCGTGCCACCGTGGCTTTGATCCCTGATTTCAAGCCTCTCAGCCGCAGCTTGCCATTGAACTGCAGCGACAGCGGGCACGAGGGATGCTGGATGTGGCTCCTACTAATGTAACGTGGCAACCACCGCTTCGGGATTTGCTACAGCACCGTGTGAGCTGCGGCAAGGCGGGGACCGGGGGGACACCGCCGGCACACACCCCAGCAGGCTCCCCACAACTGCACGGCCACGTGCCTGTCTGCTTGGGGCTCATGTCCTATCGTCCCCATCACACACCAACACAGACACACCACAGGCAGCACCCATGGGTGACGCTGCCCCAGCCCCAGGCTCTGCTCGCCCACTGGTGCGGGCAGGAGCACCTCAAACCAGTGAAGCGGCTCCCATTTACGCATGACCCTGGAAGGTGGTGACGACAGGTAACAGCCCCGATGAGACGGGTTAAACCAAGCAGGTTAAAGTCGGTTGTAGATGAGGGTAAATGGGCTGGTGAGCCCGCAGGGCACCCGACACACCCAGCCCAGCGTGTGTCCAACTGCCCTGGTCCAGCTCCCAGGACAAGGCTTAGCAGGAGGCATGTCATGAACTCGTTATTAAATCTTCCCTGTGGGCTGTGCACATTGGAGGAGTTAATCAGAGGCATCAGGCCATCACGGAGGGTCTGCCCCAGAGCCTCCAAGTGGGGCTCCAGAGCTGGAAGGGGATCACGGGTGGGCCAAGGAGCAGGGATGTGGATGGGGATGTGCAGGCAGCAGGGGCAGAGGGGTGGAGGGACAGAGCAGAGGGGGCTGCACACACAGAGCCGGGGCACAGAGGAAGTTCGAGGGGCCCTTGGTGCCAGAGGCCGGCACCCGTCCTGCTCTGTGGCTGGGGACAAGGGGACTCTGTGTCCCACCGGTGGGGCAGGCAGAAAGGGCTGTGTTGGCAGATCAAGGGGCACCTCAAAGCCGCCAGGTCCTGCCCTTGAGCTGCCTGGAAAGATGGATTTTCAGGCTTGAAATAGCAGGACAGAAATGGGAGGCTAAGGCCACTGCTGGCACACGTGCAGTGTGCAGGGCAATGGAATTTTCTGGAGGGGAGGCACATCCAAACCTTAGGGAAGAGAAATAAAACACCCACAAGCATCCCCAGGTGGGGCCATGCAGGAAAGGACTCGGCACCCCCAGCTCCGCCATGTCCGGTGGGTGCCATCCGCCCTGAGCCCTGCTCCCACAGCTGGAGAAGGCAGCACACACCCCCCGGCAGCGCCGTGTCCCTGAGGGCTGGGATGGGACAGAGCAGGAGATGGGAAGAAGAGCCACTGTTGTCCCCTGGTGCCACCAGTGGGTCCCATCCCGCTGACAACCTGGCAGCGTGCTCCTCCCCAGCACAGTCCCCTCCCAAAAACACCCCGGCTGCCTCCCCCACGGCCACCCGCAGCCATTCCCCTGGGCACAAATCCAGCGCTTGGGCCTGGCACTGCCTCCTCCCCGGGCACTGCTGCCAGGGGGGCTGCTACAGCCACCCCCAGCCCGAGGAGCCCCAGGGATGGGGCTAGCACTCTCTGTGTCCCCAGCCACCCCAACAGAAGGGATGGCACACGGGTGCCACCTCCCCCTGCACTCCCACTGCTGCTGGGGGACAGCGAGGACCCCCAGGGCTCACAAGGCAAGAAGCAGCACCCAAGGGCTGGGGAGCCCGGCGGAGGGCTGGAGGGCGCTTCAGCTCCAGTATTTCAGGGCCCTGATCCCCATCCCCAGCTTCACCTGCAGCACTCTCAGCCATCCGTGCCCGGCACAGTTTGCTCCCCCGGCCCCCAGTATTTGGGGGTCACTCCAAACTGCTGGAGACACCCCAGGAAAAGCAGCAGCTCTCATCTGGGAAAGGGCCAAACTGGGACTGGGGGAGCTGCTGCCCACCTCTGGCACACGTCCCACTGCCAGCGCTGAAGTGTCACCGCTTGTCCCAGCTGTGCTGGGCCAGGACAGTGACACCAGGCCCCCCGCAGTCTGTTTTCCAGGTGCAGCGAGGGGCTAGGGGCTGGCTGAGCCGCAGAATGCCGGAGCAGAGCCGAAACCGGAGCCGCTGGGAGAGGCTGGAGTGTGGGAACAGCAGGAGCGCGCTGGATTCCTCCCCACATCGATTTAGCAAGCTTCCCGCAGCCAGATGTTTCCAGCTGCTGGAGCAGGGAGCAGGAGGGACGGCTCAGCCCGTGCTGTGGCGGGGTCAGTCGGACACCCTGCCTTGGCCAGGCTCATTTCCCCGGCAGCGACGGCTGGGACGTGTCCCCCAGTGTTCCCCACTCTGCCGGGGCTGCAGGCTCAGGGTCCGGCCGTCCCCTCCGCCCCAGCTCCAGGCTGGCTTGCAGCCCCGGTCGCAGCTCCCCACTGCTCTCGCAGGGTCTGTCCTGCTGTCACGGAGGGAAGGGGGTGCTGGCTCTGGCCCTGTGCTCCCATAGCCTGGCCACACAGCGGAGGGCAGCCCCGAGCTGCAGCCACTGTCCCCAAACCCTGTGGAGGAGGCCACCAGGTCCCACTGCCTGAATGACCATCCCCTTTTCCAGGCTGGGTCTAACCTGCCCTTGCCAGGCTCTGTCCTGACCCTGCCTACACCCGCGCTGGGGCAGCTCCCCTGCCCCCCCAGCCCCCACTGCTGCTCCTTTCTTAACTGAGCGCTCTCAGTGGTCTCTTCAGCATCAACACACACAACATGGCTCCGCTTCGCACATGGGGAAACTGAAGCACTGAAGCCCATCCCCATCACCCCAGCGCCTGCAAGCACCCTCCCACACGGCCCCCATCAGCCTTGGTGTTAGCCACCGGGCAGCACTGCCCGCTGCGCCACGGTGGGTCAGGCACAGCAACCTGGCACTGCAGGTGCCCAGCTCACACGCTGCCCATCACCCCGCCTCCTGCCCTGCACAACCCGGGAAGCAGCAGGTACCATCTCCAAGAGAAGGAGCACCGGCAAGCCGGGATGAGGGGCTGCAGGCAGCCAACGAGGGGGAAGAGGAGGAGGAGGAAGGAAAGAGCTGTGCTCAGGGCAAGGTGCTGCGGGTCTGACCGTGGCACCGCAGACCCAGGGCTGGAGGAGACCGGGCAGCTCCAGACTGTGCTCATGTCCAGCCCTTCCCATCACCTCCATGAGCGAGCAGGGGCAGCTCCTCTGCCTGCGCAACGGGGTGCTGCCGACGTGGCCAAGTATGTCAAGGAATGAGGAAATCATCAACTCCAAACGGCTCGTGACAGCTCATTTCAAAGGAGCATGTGGCCAAGAGCTCCCGCTGGGGCCAGGCAGAGCCACGTCCATTGGACACGTGTGCCCCATGTGCCTTGGCACAGAAACCCCCATGAGTGTATGTGTGTGTGTGTGTGTGTGTGCACCGCCCCAGCGCTTGCTTGCATCATGCGTATGTCCATGTGTGGGCCACATGGTGGCAAAACCCTCTCCGCCCACAGAAAGGTGCATGTGTGGTGTGCATGCCTGTGCCTGCCACCGTGCACGCGTGCCCACGTGTACACGTGCAGGCACGAGGACGGCAGCAGCCGACACCTACACCGGCACGAGCCGAGCTTACATGGTTGTGCCTGTGTTCATACACTCGGCATGAGCATGGCACTCGCACACACGTTTTCCTGATCCCATCACCCAACCAGTCTCGTTTCAGAAGATCAGACTCGGGAAGGTCTCCTGGTGACCCACTAAAGATTTAAATGGCAAGCGGGAATTTGCTATAAAAGGCCCCGCGGTGTCTCTGAGTCACTGCAGTGGGCTCCCAGCACACAGTAGCCACAACAAATTTCCCCAGGTCATGAAACATTTTTAACTGGTTGCTCAATTCCTTCCAGCACGTTGAAAAATACGCTAATAAACTCTGCAATAAAAACCATTCTCCCAGGGCCGCGAGACTCCTCCAGCCCGGCCGAACTCCCCAGCTCCGCAAACCCTCGCACGGATACACCCTTCTCCCACCGCGCGGCCTCAGCCCCTGCTCCCAGCTGTGTTTATGAATGAATCAGCCCAGGCATTGGGTTTGGTTCTTTTTTCTGATATTTTCCTCCCAAACCCTCCACTCTGGTACCTAGAGACCCCCCAACAAGGGGACACCTGAGACCCCAAGCCCGGTGCAAACCCCGCTGAGCCCGGCGGGTTCCCAGCTTGCACCCCGCAGTGTGCGATTTGGTTACCAGCGTCTTGGCGCCCTGACAGCAGAGTCTTTCCATATGGAGTAAAATGGCTTTATCTTGCATTTCTTACATCCAGCTCTGATTCACACTCCCAGACGGCTGAGCAGGGGGATGGTCACAACCTGCAATCCTTCTCCCTGTGGCTTATTAATTCTCTTCCTCCCCTCAATAGCTACCAAGCAGCCTAAATGAGCAGGGGAGATGGCTAATGGGGCTCTGTGGGGTGACTGCCAGGTCCGCAGTGTTTGCTTCCATCATTGGCCTTGTTTTCCAGCCCAGCCCTGCAATCCCTGTGTACTCCTCCCAGGGACATACCAGGACCCCCTAAAACCTCTCCTCTCCCTCAGGAGATGCCCCAGGGTACCTCGCTGGGCACAGCATGTCCCCCCTGCCCAGTGCCCCACAAGGGCATCTCACCCGTTCCTGCAAACCTGTTGCCCCACCCCATCAGAAGGCAGCAGGTTCGTCAGCACTCACCATCCCTTAATTTCTTTAATTGCTAGGGGCTTCTTGGTGTGAGCTGAGGGCTAGTTACCAACCCCATGTCTCCTGCAGCAGTGGGTCCTGCTCCCCAAGGGGCAGGGAGAGGGCTGGGAGCCCTGTGCCATCCAGCACCCTGGTAACACCATACGTGGGTGGCCAGACCATTGACCGGCACCTCTCAAGCTCCCCGGGCAGACCCATGGGGAGAAGCATGGCCACCATCCCCTGGGTGACAGCAGCAGCCCTGGCGCTGGCGGAGCTGGAGACACTGTTCCCCAGGGACATGGAGGCACAGCCTCCTGCCAACGGTGACAGGGGACATGCAGGGTGTGCTGCAGATACTTGAGGACAGGTCCTCATCCCTCACTGCAGCCAGGGCAGGCCAGGCTCCCTGCTTGCTGCCGCCCCGCATGTAGCCCTGTGCAGGCTGCGGGCAGGAGACTGGATACATCCCAGCGCATCCTGCGCTTGCCCTTGGCAGAGGGAGGAAAGGCCAAGCAGGAAAAGTTGGGGGAGGCAATGGGGTTAAAGCGGGCAGCGCTGGCAGCGTCCAAGCCTCCCAAGGAGCACCAGCCCCGAAGCACACACAGCAAGAAGAGAAGGGGTGGCAGAGCCCTGCTTTGGCATGGCCATCCTGTGTCTCACAGCTTACTGGACCCTTCTGCAAAACAACATGGCTCTGCCGGAGGCTCCAAAGGTGGCTGCAGCAGGGAAGGGAGCCCCTTCCCCTGCCTGCACCCACCATCCCCATCACCACACCCATCATCCCCATCACCGCACCCGTCATCCCCATCACCGCACCCGTCATCCCCATCACCGCACCCGTCCCCACGCAGGCTGGGGCAGCCCCACACCATGCGTGGAGGCTGTCAGCTCCCCACTGGCAGGCGAGAGCAGAAAATTAGCAGCGGTGACAGACCGGGACTTCAGCCGAATCAGCACTTCTGGGGCAATCGCTGCTGCTAAGCCTCGCGAATGGCTGCTCGTAACGAGGGCAGGGCTGACAGACCTGGAGCCTGGACCCCGTCTGGCTCCAGCGAGCCAAGCTTTTAAAAGGGATTCAGACTTTCTCAGGCTAGAGCAGCCATAAATCTACTTAATTGGGTCTCTCCCATACACAAGTTTCCAAGTGAACCCACAGGAGAGATCCAGACCGGGCCTCCAGCCCATTTGTGGGATTTTCTTTCAATGGATGCTGCGCTTGGCCCCGAACCACCCCACCTGTGTATCCAAATTACGGCTCCTTTTTCAGCAGCGAGAGCCTTTAGCTGCTCAACACCCCGTGCATCCCACCTCTGCGCCACCATCCACTCCCCCACGCTGATGAGCTGGGAGAGCCCCAAATCCCCCTGTGTCGGGGCAGACTCTGCTCCCGTGCACAGCACCACACACCCCGCGACACGGCTGCCTCCGAAGCTTCTCCTGCAAAGCGCAGAGGAGCTGGGAGCATCCCAACGCCCCCGTCCCCAGCACTGTGCGTCTCCAAAATAACCCAGAGGAAACATATCTGCAGTCTGGGAAGAAGGGGGGTCAAGGATGGAGGGTGGATGGGCTGGATCCGCGCACCACGGGGTGCCCTGAGCCTCCGGAGACTGGCGCACACGGCAGCAGAAATGCAGGGTGACACCAACCCCCCGGTTAACAGCCCCCTGGCCTCAGGCACACGGAGACGGTGTCACTAGCGATGACCACACCTGAGCTCTGTCCTAAGGGGGGGCCCCTGCAGAGTGGGGTCAGGCTGCTCACAGAACACTCTGTGCCTCAGTTTCCCCCCTGGAGTTTGCTGTTTCCCTTGGGTTTAGCATTATTGGAGTGTGCCACCGCCATCCTGGCCAGCTGTCCCCAGACCCCCCAAGTGACCCGCAAACAACACCTTTAATACAGCCACCAGCAGATGTTCAAGGCGATGCTGCAGACCCTGCGCAAGAACCAAACCAAAACAAAAACCACAAAAAAGCAAGCCAGAAAGCAGGGGGGTAGAAAAAAAAAAAAACCCAACAATCAACCCAAGGCAAGGCAGAAGGTGCCGCGGGGCCCTGGCTCAGAGGCCCCGGAGCAGCCGGCGGCAGCGGGTTCACGCTCCCCACACGTCACCAGACGCAGGTCGGACATTGTGGAAATTCAAAATTCCAGATGGCTCTTTTTGGGTGGGTTTCTTTTTTTTTTTTTTTTTTTTTTCCTTTCCTCATTTACAAGTCAAAAAGAAGACTCGCTGTCATCTGCTAGTTGCCATAGAGATTTCACCTGATTCTGCTTCAGCGGAAGAGAAAGCCGGGCGAGCTCGCTGCTGCTGAGGAGCCACGAGCCGCGACCGCCTTCGAACTTACTGGGAAGAGCGGAGATAAATGGGGCTTTATAAGTCGGAGGCAATGGGCTGATTCAGAGGATCAAAGGAAGGAACTGTGGGTTTCTATAGCACAAATCAGCCCTTCACTTAACTGCTTCGATGCCCTCCAGATGTGCCCTACATCTGGGGACATCACCAGCCCCCACTCCAGGCTTTGCCTGGTGGAGGAGGGGGATATGGGCACAGGGGAAATCCTGCACCTGGTCTCAAGGACCAAACCGGTTTCCCTGCAGGGATCCCATAGCGTTGACGGTCACAGCCATGTCCTTCCTCCTGTAACTACCCTCCCTCGCTGTGCACAGCCCTTCTCCAAAGCCCCTCCGGCCCAGAGGGCGAGCGAGGCGACGGGAGGATGGGGCGAATGCAGAAGCAGCCAGGGAGGAGGGAGAGCCTTGGGCAGGGATGGAGATGCCCGTGGGCTGTACTCAGCATGGCTTGGCTGCCGGGAACATGGGGTTAAGCACCACACACCCCGAGGGGAGCCACACACAGCTGGCCATAGACAGCATTTGTTCCATGTTGGGCACTGGCACCACCTCAACGGCCCCGTTACCGCTGAGGATCCTCATGTAGGTGGCGTGGATGTGTCCATGCCCAAGGCCCAGCTGCAGCATGCGGTTCACAGCTGTTCCCTCAGGTCCCACGGCAGCTTCACAACTACCTGCCCCCCACCCTGGCACAACTGGGCTGCCCAGGACCAGGCATGTCACTGCCACCCCATCCTGCACCATTGCACCTCCAGCCACGTGCACCCATCCCCTTTCTTCTCCAACTGGTCTGGGAATAAAATCCCAGGTGAAAACCCAGTGCCATGGAGATTCACAGGCTTCCCAGGAGCAGAGCAGCCACCCAGACTCAGGTCTGGAGAGGCACAACTCAAGAGCTCCCCGATCTGCAACAGCAGCCCTTGGACTCGCAGTCAGACGCCCCAAATCAGATCTGGGGACTCAAAGGAGCCAGCCTGGGGCTCCCGTTTGCTGAGGACACCGAACCCCTGGGGCACAGGAGAAGATCCTGGGTGCTGGCAGGATGCTCACAGGTGGAGTCACCCCTGGGTACAACGGGCAGAGGTGCCCAGGCTCATCCCTCCCTGCTGTTCTCCTCCTGATACCCAGGCCAGGTTTCTCAGAGCCCGTCCCCTCCTCAGCCCACGTCCCCACACCGGGGCCTGCAGGGAAGGGCCCAGCTCGGTAGCTCTTGGCTCAAGTTGGCTCTGTTTCGCAGGGAGAACAGAGTCATTAGTGGAGCCAAACTCCCCATTCCCAGCCAGAATACGGCCATGCTTGGAGAAGCTTTATATTCACAGAGACAAACAACTCACATTTGCTTTTTAACTGTTGGAATTGCACCCACTGGGACGGAGCGAACAGGGAGCCTTTTGTCCCCCTCGCCTTGTGACTACGAGCTTTGTGCAGAGCAATGCGTTGCAAACACAATTCTCCCCGGCCTCAGCTGGGCTCTGGAAGACACTTGGTCTGTCTGTCCATCACCAGATCAGCCAAAGAGCCCTCGTGTGTCTCCAGCAAGAATGCAAAATGTCCTCCTGGCTGCCCTGCCAGCCGCAGCCCGCAGAGCTGCTCTGTGCCGAGCACTCAGCAGAGCCACCAAGACGGACCCAGAACGCAGCCGGCGCTGGAGGAAGGCAGCGGCTCTTCACCTCGCCGAGTAACGGGGCTGGGAAAGCGAAGCTGCAGGGGGCTGTGGGCAGCAGAGCTGCTCACTCGGGGTACAGCTGGCCGGGGAGCGAGGGAGAGCAGCTCCGAGCACGGAGAATCCCAGCACCGCACAAGGACCAGGTCACCATAAACCTCCTGGGAAAGTACCCGTCACCTCCCAGATAGGGGGTCTCTGGAGGCCTCCAGCCCATTGCTGAGCTCCTGAATATCAGAGCTGGCAAGGCGCTCGCCAAGCTGCCCCGGGCACAACGCTGCTCGGAGCTGCCACCCTGGAGCGGTGCAAGGGACAGCCCTCCCGGAGCAGTGTCCTTGAGGCACCGGCTGAACCCGCGCCCTGGCCTACCTGTGCTGCCCGGGATGAGCTCCAGGAGAACGAGCGCCCTGGGGTGCTGCTCTCCTCCGAACCCCCAGCCTCAGGGGGGCTTGGCGCTTGCGAGCTCTCTGCAGGGCCCAGGGGATGCCAGCCCATGAGGCTGGGGCCAGGACCAGACCCCATGGAAGGGCATCAGCCATTGCATCAGGGGGTCCCCCCAAGAGCACCTCGAGGCAGGGCAGAAGGCTGCCCACCTCAGGCTCCCCCAGCCCCATGGGGGCAAACCCAGCTTAAACGAGTTCCAGGCTCGTTAGTGGATCTATTGTTGCCACCTCCCGCGGGAGGAGGGAGATAACCGAGGCTATTTTTGCTTCCATCTGGGGAATCATTTCCCTCCAACGCGTACTGCCACGATGCTAATTTTTAAGGCTGATGATTAATTGATGTCAGGCTCATTATGGGGCCAACAGATCCCTCTTCCCCAGGAGCCCCAAGGACGGGGGGGACATGTTTTGACAGATGTCGTTCGAGCCGCATGTGAGTGACGTCCTAACAACAGAGGAAAATAGGAGCCATTACCATGGAAAGCCCTGGAAATGGGAAGGGAAGTGCCTGCACGCGACCCCAGCGCCCTTCCCCGCACACCCTCTAATCAGCCCTTCACGCTCTGCCCTGACGGTTACCAGGGTTTTGCTCCTGGAGATAAACGGCCATTGTGTGAGCGCCGGGGTAATTGAATCTCCTGCCTGCGGCACGGGCAGTAGGGAGGGCTCAGCCTTTCTTCTCCCCCCAGCCCAGCCCCGCGGGAGGGCCAGGTGCCAAATTCACTCTGGCACCGGGCACAGCAGCCCGCAGAGAGCCAGGAGCCAGCCCACCGCACACACCATCTCCAGGATTCCACAGGGCTCAGGGTCTTCCTCCACCTGCAGCCCCCAGCAGCGGGGTGGGCGAGCACTGCTGGCTGTGGGGTGCCTGGGGGTGCTGGTCCTACCAGGCACCGGAGCAAGATTCACCCCCTGAAAATTGTAGCAGCATCTGCAGCAGCAACCCAGGCGGGGCTGAGGACCGACGTGCACATGGCACGTTTGGGTGTGCCTTTGGTCCGCCCCATCAGTTGTGCTGCCCGGGCGATGTCCATCCCAAAGCAAACCTGCTAGGCTCTCCCAGGGACGCAGCGGGACACGGCGAGCGGCAGGAGATGTGCTGGG
Source organism: Limnodromus scolopaceus (assembly GCA_028565335.1). Taxonomy (NCBI): domain Eukaryota; kingdom Metazoa; phylum Chordata; class Aves; order Charadriiformes; family Scolopacidae; genus Limnodromus; species Limnodromus scolopaceus. The sequence continues at coordinate 727,174 of JAOXNO010000014.1, read as the reverse complement.
AGAGGACACTGTGGCTCTGACAGTGACACACCAAAATCCTGCATTCATTCCCCTGACCCTCCATGCAGCCAACAGGAACCAGCAGCTCCAAGGCCCTGCCCAGAGGTGGGATAAGGCATCCTGGTAGCTCAGTGAAGAGCCCAGGCTGCCCCACATTAGTGCAGGTGAACCCTGCTGCCCCCCCCAGGACCACCCCCCGCTGCCATAAGGGAAGGTAAAGCATCGCACCAGCAGCACACTGCCCACCCCATAAGCACAGCACCATTGCCTCCTCCTCCAGATCTGCCCTGGGAAGGTGCCTTCCCCTCACCGGAGCCGGGAGCAGTGTCAGCCCCACACACCTCTCTCCCCAACCCCCCTCCTCCCACAGCCCCACACCCGGCAGAGTGGCTGCAGCGACACCCAGGCTTTCATCCTGCCCCCCGTGCTGCTGCCTGCATCCCCTTGCTGGGGAGATGCGGAGTCTCCGCCGGGAAGGTCAGCAGTACCGCTCTCCATCCATCCATCCTCAGCCCCGCCAAATCCTCCACCAGCTCTCTGGAGTCCGCGCTGCTGATCTGCCGGAGCTATTATTACGAACTTGTTTTAATTGCTGCGCAGCGCCTCGAGCACCCTTCACAGGGAGAGGGATGCACATGAATAAATTGTCTATTCTTAGCCCTGACGGTTCCCTGTTGGGAGCGCAGGGGCGAGGGCTCGGCGGCAGGACCCGCACCGTCCCCCAGCTGCTTCCCAACCCGCCCCACCTCTCCCAGCGCCCTTGGCGGGTCCTCACCACCAGGAAAAGGTTTTCTCGAGCAGCAGTTTTGTTTTCCCACCAAAGGGGATTTTTCAGAGGAGGAAGATCCTGTCTCCTTCAGTAAAGCCATGTGCGCCACAGGAGGGAAGGGGATGTTTGGGATCAGAAATCTCTGTGCCACTGCTGTGGGAGCCCCCACCCGGTCCCTGCTTTTCTCCCCAGGACCCCAAAGCCCACTGCACCCCTGCCCAGTCACCCCAGTGGGGCTGGGGGACAGCAGGGAGGAAGAGCGCTCTTCACCTCAAATCCATCACCTGCATCACGGCGAGGGGAAGGGCTCTGACACGCTTTAGGACTTGGTGCAAAGAATTGCCTTTCCACCGCACGAGTCCTAATTTTAACCCTGGGCTTGGCAGTGCCAGGGATGGGCAGGGCAGAGAACACTCCGAAAAAGGCATTGGCACTGACAGCAGGGATTTCAGTGGAGCATCCTGGCTCCCCACCTTGTGCCAGCCCCCGCCACCACCCTCCCCACACACCCACCAACAGCAAGGGCTGAGGAACGTGCAGTGACAGTGGCCACAAGCCCCCGGGCACATCGGCTCGCTCGGATATTAAACAGAAAAGCAGCTGCTCGCTGCTGCACTGGGGTTTGAAGGCAAGCCCCATCCCCGTGTGCTGCAGGAACCATTTAAGCAAGTTGAGAGCCTGTCGAGTTATACACCCCAGTCCGGACAGTTTGTCTCCAGCGTGGTGGTGGGGATCCCAACGCTGTTCTCTGAAGTGCCAAGCACCCGGCTGTCCCCCGGCTGTCCCCAGGCAGTGCCCTCCCGTGGACGCGACCCTCTGAGGATGGCGCAGCGGGGTCTCTGGCAGCTGGGGTTTATCCCCTCTAAGACATCCCACCTCTGCACAACGGCTGCCCACGCCGGACAAACCCGCTCCACCGTGGGAAGCGGCGCTGCAATGTGCTTTGAGCTCTTCTCCCCAACATTTGCTCCGGGGGCCTGTCCAAGCCCTGCTGATGCACAGCCCAGAGCTGCGACCGCTGCAGGAAGAGCGGAGCCAATACTACAGCCTGGGGGAAAGCATCAGCCAAAAGTCACTCAAACAAGGAAGCGATTTGTCTTCTCCTGGCTGCGCTTCCCCCTGACAAAGGAGCGCGGAGCAGGGAAGTCGGTTGCAATCACGTGCGGCGAACTGACCGAGCGACCACCGAACTGGCGACTGGGAGCGCTCACACCAGGAGCCTGACAGATAAAACAGAACAGGGGAAAAGGGATGAAAAAAGAAAACGCCACGTGACCCCTCGCTCGATCCAAGCCAGGCATCACATCCAACAGTTCTGAATATGAAATACGCACAATGAGCTCCAGCGAGTAATTAATCCCTTCAGGAACACTGTAAGTGATTGCAGACAGTTCACCAAGAAAAAAAAAATAAAATTGGAAAGTCATTGAAAAAATTACCATAAAATGTTTCTTTTTCTGTTCCAGTATGAAACACAATGAGATCTGCTACAAGATCTCCCTGCTCTGCAAAATTTAAAGGAGATGGATTTAAGCTGTTTTTCTAACAACGCTCAATCTACCTGCCAAGCTGACAGCCGTGAGAAACCAGCCCAACCCCAGCGAGAGCAGAAGAGCAGCCCATGTCCACCACGGGCACTCAGCTCTCACCTCAGCATCGGTGGGACATGGCTGGGGAGGATTTCTGCAGGGGACGAAGCCCAGCACAGAGAGGTGTTCACAGCACCTCGCGGCCACATCACTGATTCAAACTCTCCAGGTGACTTTTGCAGGTCAGAAGCACAAGAGGTGCTGGCACCAGCGCACCATAAACCCGGCTGATGGAGCAGGAGGAGCCATCCTGGCAATGAGATTCTGGGCTCCCAGGTGATGCTCAGCCCCTCTCCTGCCCCCATCCCTGTGCTCCCTCTTGCCTCCGTCATCTTCTTCAGCATTAAGCAGCTGGTAAAGAGCAGGATGGCTCCGATTCAGGCTGAATTCTGCCTGTTTCACCCAAAGCCCTGTCTCCGCTGGGTGCCATGCAACTGCCGCCCCGGGCAAGGAACCACATCTGTCCACATCTGCCCTGGTGCAAAGCTATTGCACACAGGGCACCAACCCTGCCGTCCCCACAGACGGACAACCATCTGGAGGCACGGTGGTGTCCACGCTGGGGTCTGTGTCCCCCCCAGCCTTGGCCCCCCGCCTCCAGGGAGCACAGACCCCATCACAGTGAGGGAGGAATTAAAGGGCATGGCAGGTGCCTTTTACTTCCATATCTCCATGGCATTTTTCAACCAGCACCTTCTACTTGTAAAACTGGGTTTTATTAAAAAGAGCATTAGGAAATGTATTTTCTCCTGTCAATAAAGTGACTTAAAATTACTTGGAATTTTAAAATTAAAAACATACCCTGAACTTTCACTTCCACTTGAGATCACTTTGGTTTTGAAAACAGACTTTTTCCCCCCGTGTCCTCTCCTGGGTTTTCCCCTTCTCTCCTGTTCTCTCCTCACCATGTTTCTGTTTAAAAATTCATCAGGCCAGGGAAAAATTCCGGGGCAGGAAAAGAGGGAAGAAAAAAAAAAAAAAGCGGAAGAAACTGTGGCTTTTGCAAACCCATCTCCACGCAGGGGAGAAGCAGAGCTCCAGACTTTCCTTCCTCCTCTTGGAAGGCAAGAGGCGCTCAGAAGGACAAGGGAATATCGCATATTAACCAACCTCCTGCACACCCCCGGCAGCAGATGCGGCCTCGCTGACCCTCCACAGAGCCCTGTGATCCTCCCTGGGCTAATGTGGCTCCCCCAGCACGGCAAAAAGCCTCAAACGGGGGGAAAAAAGGATGGATGAGCCAGGAAAACCACCCTGCATGTCAGCGTAGGATGCAGCCCGCTCTGGCACTGACTGTAAACCCCGGCCGCTGCTCCCAGCTGAGCTCGCAGAGACCAGAACAGTTCATAACAGGGCTCTTGCTCCAGTGAGCCAAGTGTCTGAACGTGTCCGGCCATGGTGTGGCTCCCAGCTGGACACTGGTTGATGCGAGGCACGGCCCACATGCAACACTGATCTGGGGAAGGATTGAGATGTACCCAGACACCGTTATTCCACAGCAAGGTCACTCCCTCCACCAGTACACCATCCCCGGCGGCTGCTGATGCCAAATGCCGTGTCCCTGAGTGTCCCCACAGTGTCAGGGGTGGCTCCCAGCCCAGGCTGACCCCTCCACAGCGCCAGAGCTTCCCCACTACAACGTGTATTTTAAGGACAGCTGCTGCACTCTCTGCACAGGACACGTGTAACGTCTGCTTACGAGCAAGAACGCTCCACAAGGGGATGAAAAGCTATATGGAAATGGAAGATCATTACCATGATCTCCTTGGAAACATCCCATAGGAGCAAGTTTTTCTTCCTCCTTCTTCTCTCTCCCCATGTGCACGAATTCTGGCACCCTGTGTGTCGCTTGGCGTTGCCTCAGCACTGTGGGTCCAAAATGCAGGCGTCTGATTTCTAAAGCCATTGTCTAGGATGTGCTATTGAACTGCAAAACATGGATGGTTTGGGATGGAAAACAGGCATCTCTTGCAATACAAAAAGAAGCTGGCAACCCAGATTTCATTTGTCTTTGAAGCTATAGAGAATCTCAACCAAACAAAATTTGCTTTACTCCCACAAAGGGAACGAGAACCGTAGCAACAAAACAAATCAGCACCTCTGCCCCCTGAACGCCGGGATGAGCAAATGGAGAGCAGAGCAAAGGGAGCCCGGCTTCGCCCCACTGGTCACCGCTGTGGCGCGGAGCGGCTGGTTTGGGAAAGTAGCACGGCAGCATTGTACGCCTTAGCACGCTCCGCTTGGGAACGCGAGACTGGAAAAGCTGCTTTGCAAATTTACTTTAGAATCGGAGCTCCAGGTTTCTCTCCTCCCCGCGTGCCGTTACATTTCACAAGCGCTCATGCAGCCTCTTCAAGGCAGGAAGATTTTGAGGAACCCCAAGAGTTTCACCAGTTCTAGCACAATGACTATTTGCCGAGGAAAAATCACCCCGGAAAATTTATTACTTGCTATTCGCTTTCAAAAGTAAGCGGGGCTGGGAAGCTCAGAGCAGAGCAAACAGCAGCTGAGCTGAGATTTAATCCTGCCCTCGGGTTACTGTACTTTCCCCACGACTAATAAGCTATCTGATGGGAGGCGACCTCCCACCGCAAGCAATGCTGCCACGCAAATTCTGCTTGGAGAGGGTTTTCGGAGCAGCTTTAAAATCCCAACCTCCAGGCCCCGCTACGCACAGCCCCGAAAGCATCTCACAGGCTCCAGGAAGAGATTCCCTGGCTCATCCCCCATGCTGCTTTATGAGCGGGGCCATTCCTGCCCCCCTCCCCCCCCCTCCACCCCTTGCAGGAACCAGCCACATGTTCTCCATCTGGGAGCAGATGCCCATGAGCCAATAAGCTCAACTTGGAAAACTAACTGAAAATAGCACAAAATTTCTGAATGCTCTACAGACCACGGCCAGATGATGGATATTAATGCTCCAGCAGCACCGGGACACCGTTTGGCACAGTGCAACAAAAGCACAGCTAAAGGGTTCAGGGAAATGAAAAGATGGCTGAAGGGCGAATATCTGCAGGGAGCCTACAGGAGAGCCGGAGAGGGACTCTTTGTCAGGAAGTGTAGGGACAGGACAAGGGGCAATGGTTTTAAATTGGAAGAGGGGAGATTTAGATTAGATATTAGGAAGAAATTCTTCACTGTGAGGGTGGTGAGGCACTG
>JAOXNO010000014.1:662173-680966 GCA_028565335.1 Limnodromus scolopaceus | reverse complement strand
TCGTTCAGCAGCCGGGGCGGGGGGCAAAGCTCCTCTCCCCTCTGCAGCGCAGGAAGCGCCCGGCAGGGCCTGGAAGCGGGGAGCTGCAGCTGCGAGGGAACAGCAGCAGCTTCGGAACCGGCTGGGAAGGGCGCTCTGCTTTCACTCACCTTCCTGCAAAGGCAACAACTAACGAAGACACTTCAGCATAAAATTAGTAACAAGATGTAGCACACTTATTTTTAACAAAGTGACCTTCATCAAGCTCAGAGCTTTTTTTGCTTAATTTTTCCCAAAATGAAAGCAAAGTCAATCACAAAATGCCAGCAGAAGATGTTAACTCTTTATTAATAAATGGATTTAGAAAGGCTTAGTGAGACAGGATAAATGGGTCTGATGGTCAGAAAGGACCGCTGTGATCTTCTTGCCTGACCTGCAGCAGAGCACAGGTCTGGCCGCGCTGCAGCCCAGCCATCCGGGCAGCTGTAAAAGGGCTTATCTTAATCCACACCATGGAGAGTCTCCGAAAAGTCACTACACTCCGGTAAAACAGTCAGCCTCCCTGCCAACACCACGGTCCCTGTTTCCAGTTCTGTTACATCTGACTCCCCCCTACAGCCCCTGGCCCTGTCAGCTGAAGTTCTTTAAATAGTATTCTTTAAATACTGTGTTTCAAAGTATTAATGACTCTCTTATACTCATGACTGCTTTATTTTACAGTATAAAAGTAATAATGAGCTTGATTCTGAACTTAGTTCCTCCCAAAACCACATGGAATTAATTCATTCCTGCAATGGTTTCAATTTTACATTTGCGTAACAGAGACCAAGCCCTTCTCCACAAAGGTACAAACCAAGCAAATCCGCGGGAGAGCCAGGCAGCCGTCCACGCTCCTCTGGAGCCTGCGCTATTCCACAGACACTGAGCAGCTCCATATGGAATGGCAAAAAGGAAAGTCAGCCGTAAAGTGCTAGTTTTTTTGAGGAACAAATGAGAAGTCCTGTTACCAAAGCGTGTCATATGTCTGAGCCCAGCTCCGCGCACTGCTTGTCTGAGATGTGGTTAGCTAACGACTCTATGATGTCAAGGAGGAGTAGCTGACTCAGGGAGCGGAGATTTGGCAACTTGGAGACCTTCAAGGAAAAGAAAAACAGAACAGAAAAAAACAGAAAGAAATTAAACCCCTCCCCAAACCAAACGCATCCCCGTTTTACTCCTGCCACCCGACGCGAAACAGGCCCATCGGGCAAGTCACAGGATGGGCACGTATGGCCTGAAATCTCAGCGGTGGAGCTGGGCTGCAGGGGAGGAGCCATGGGGACTCCTGTCACGGCTTCCCGCGCCTACAACCCCATTTCAGACTGCGGCACAGAGGGATGGGAATGGAAGAGGCAGAAATGCTGACCCCAGCACCACCTCACTGAGAACGGAGTGTAATTACTGTTTATATTGATGACTCTACTGCTAATGGATGCCAACTAAGCACTCTCCTAAAAGCAAAGCTGGGCACCAGCACAGCCCTGAACCTTGCAGTCCGTGTGCTGCTACTGAGACCGTGACTTGGGACCGGATCCCTCTGCTCCTCTGTGCTCCCAAGGAACGGTCAGTCGTGCCTGGTGTCTGCGCTGGATTTGCTGGCCTGTCTCCCACAGGCAAAGCAGGTCACGGGAGCACTAGCCAACAAAAACCTCCGCCACGTCAGATACATGAGACTCTACAACAAACTGTATGCTCTAAGGCTGTTCAGAAGCTTGACTGTTATCAAAAAGGAGCTCTACACATTCCTTCCTTCCCTACAACCTCCCAGTAACGAGGCAGTAACCCCTCTTTCTGGCGCTACTAACACGCATGCCCAGCCTGGGAGGCAGACTCTGCCTCAAAGCCTGTCCTCTTATCCGCCCTGTATTAACTGAGCCAATAAAAAGTATCACCTCACTCGAAGAAGCTCAACTGTGATAAAGAATAAAGATGTCCTGAGCACCTTTTGAAATCCAGGAAGGACATGGCTGAGCACACTTTCGGAAAGAGCTCAGATGTGCTTGAAGTAACATCCCCAAAACAGGGGTTTGCGAGGACAGGGATGGGAAGAGACCCCCCCTGACACAGGGGGGAATCCTGCCCCGGCATCGAGCCACGCACTGCGGAGGAACAGATCAGGGTGTCCGTACAAACACTTCAGAACAGCAGTTTTATTAGGGCTTTTGCACAACACTGACACAAAGAGCCTAAAAACACATTGCCCAAACTAACAACCCTCTGGGAACAGCTCTTCAATTAACGTTCTTACTGCGAGGAAAACCCCTTCACAGTCCAAATGGAGAACAGCGTTAGAAGAACAGGAGATCCCAGTGGCCACACACCTGGCCTGCCTCAGCCCTGGTGACCCACGGGGCTTGCACAGCCCTTCAGAGCCTGTGGCTTGCCAGGGAGCAGAACGGCAAGCACTCGTGCCCAGCCACACAGAATCACCCAGCGCCGGGCCAAAGATCACACACTGAAGCCTCTCAGACCAAAGAAAAACATTGCATAATTAAGATTTCTTCGTGCACATCTGCTTGACAGTCTTCCAGGCACATTTTGATGAAAACTGTTCTAACAGTCAACAGTTTGAATATAAACCATTTCCCCATACTCTGGTCAGTGGAGTACAATTGAGTAACACCCTTCAGTTCCAGCCTCTTCCTCTGCAATGTCACAGTGTCCATTTCCCCCCAGAACGCTCCGGGGAGAGTCGCGCCAACCTGTTTGTCTTCCTGCAGCCTCCACTGGTGGGATGGTGGGATTTCAGCTCTCAGGGACTGTAAGGCACTGACCCCAAACCCAGGAGATGTCCCAACACCCGGCTGCCCTGGGACCCGCCGTGGGACCTGTCTGCTCCTGCTGCTGGAGCTGGGCCACTCCGCGGGTTCCAGGGGCCCGCAGGAAGACAGGCAGGTACCAGCAGGGGCTGTGGCCTGTGCTGGGGACGCTCCGCTGGGAGGGCGGCTCCTGGACGCTGGCTCCGCTCGCAAAGCTTTTTATGCTTTTTCAGTTCTTTCTGAATGCAGAACGCACTACTCTTGGGCAACTCAGGCATCTAACGACCAGCCTGAACACCCCTCTCTGTCTCGTCTCTAGACACCAACTGACCCAGCAGGGCTCTCCTTCCCCACGGGCAGCGGTGGGAGGATTGTGAGCTTAAATACACAAAAGAGCGAGCTACTTGAGTACCAGCCAGGGAAGTATTATCAGTAAGTGTGCTGCATCCAGAAATCCCAATTCCTATGATTTATCTACCCATTTCAACAATGCTATTAAGTTGTGCACTAATCTGGTGACATGCTGGGAAACTCTCACGGAGGGATTGTATCCCCTGTCTCACAGGAACAACCAAATGACAATACCCTGATTCTCTCGAGTGAGGACAGGAATATCAGCTCATCAGGCTCTGACCTTTCCTATCACTAATGCATCATCCCACATGTCAGGACAGGGTAATTTGGCTTTTGAGCACATGACAATATAACATCTACGACAGAGAATACTTCAAAAGAAATATGAACAGTACACTCGTAACTGCTTGTGAAAGAGAGATTTGTGCTCTCAATACATAACAAATTTATCTTGCGATACACATGAGAACCCAACAATGGCACGACACAAAATCAACAGCTGGAATAAGCAGAAATAGAAGCATTTCTGTGTAACTTCTGTTTTGGAAGGTCCTCACATTTTCAGACCAGGCTGTTCTAGCCTTTCCTTTATTTTTAGTGTGAGAAGTGTGCCTAGCAGACACAGACCGTCAGCGAGTGTCAGTGACCCGCAGCCAGCTCTCAGCTGTCTCACACGAGAAAGAATGAAATGGATTCCTGTATTAACGGGTCTTTAACCAACGCAGTGACAGAGGACAGCAGCTCTCAAAAGCCCCAGAAAAGATGCAACCAACCTTGGTGAACTGGTGAACGATGATGTGCAGGCAGTGCCTCTTCATGTCCAGGGCCTGGGTCTTGTCAGCTGCCTCTAAAATCTAGAGCAAAAGCAACCATGTCATCTTCCCTCTGCACGGCTCAGCACACAGGGCACAAACGCTGCTCCCACCCAGAGGAGGCAATTCCTCTGAGCTAGGGAAACAGCTCCATTTTCCACTACAAACCTGAATCTGAACTATTCAAAAATAAGCTTTGGATTTAACATGTATGGAGTCCTCAGGAAATAATCAGCAAGAAACTGCAGAACTGTGTCAGAGTCAGGTTCCCTGAAGTGCCCCAGTGAGACTGGCACAGGTGAGAGCCAAAAGCAGTTAATGGAACTGATTCTGCTTGTGATGCAGTGGGTTTGGTCTGCCTACTTCAGAGATGGCTTTGTAGGCTTTCTTATCACAGAATATCTTTTGTTGGCTTAATTTACTTAATTTCCAGGTCCTGCCAGCATTATTGATAAAACAAGACTCATGTCACCTGCACATCACCATTTGCCCTGGTACACATGTCTGCTGAAAAGGGGTTTGGAGCTGACTGCTGAGCACATGGTGTGTCCTAACAAGCCCTTTAGAAACACTGGTCTATAAGGCGGGATGAGGAGCTCAGGAGGAATATGCCGTTGGCCAAACTGTTGGCAGCCCAACATACTGTGGAGCAGTATCTGCAACACACTTCAGCACAGGAGCACCACCAGTGGCACAAAGAGCAGACAAGGAACCAAAGCTGCCGAAGGCTGCGCTCTCGCACACGTGTTACCCACGCAGGGCCACCCTCACTGGAGGGGTTTGTGCAGTCTCAGCGATGTCAGTTCGGAAGCGCCTCAGTGAACCTGGCACCGGGGGCACCCACTTCACCGGACCCTTTGGCTTTCCTGTATCTAAGTCAAGTGACTAATTAAAGCTGCTTGGGGACAATTACCTGGAGCACGTTCTCCACTGTGACATTCATCTCTAGATTCTGCTTGCAATAGGCTTGCAGTCTGTTGTTGGAGAAGCCGTAATAGTAAGGTGCAGCGAAGAGGTAGCTGTTAATCTCGTTAAGGAAAAAAACCATAAAGCAAAGGTAACTGCACCGACTGGAAATACAAATCCATGGCAGAAGTTAAAATGCGGTGCCTGTTAATGCAATCCTGACAAATAACTCTCCCAGCCTGGGCCTGCTGGTCTCCAGCCAAAGGAAGCTGAGCTGCTGTACCTGTACTTTAAACAGATACTTCAACTACTTTACATTTAAGGATACAGGGAGTCTTCAGGAGGCATGTTTACTTCTCCATAATAAATGTATCTAAGCATAGATTCAAACGCTTGCTTGCTGGGAACCATTTCACCTATAGAAATATTCACTTGCCCATCTTCTGGCATGAAGGAACGGAACATGGCTTCAAAGTAACTGGAAAAGGAAATAAAACTGATGCAACACATTCTGCAGACAGAAGGTTTAACCCACTATTGTTCAAAGGCTGCTGTTAAGCACTGCAGGTCCCACAGAAGTAAATTCAGGTGACAATCTGGGCAAAAACACTGCTAAATTGGTGTTTCATATATGTCTGCCTGTGAGAGAACTCCAAATATAATCCCCCTAATTTCCATGAGCACTACCTGAAATTTATCTCTGTTTCTTGAAATTAGGACACATGGTGCTTTGATTTTCATCCAATTTGCATAAGACCCAGCAGAGAGCTTAAAGCATTATGAATTTCCTTGCTATCTACAGGCTGCCAATCACGCAGGGCTGTTTTGAGAGCTGTGAAATGCTTCTGGTAAAATACCACAGTAACTAAGACTGAATATTATTACTGGGATTGGAAAAAAATGTTGACAGTATTTGAAATAGAAATTTTATGTGAACACTTAATATTTGGCAGAACATAAAGGTACAGGTACACAGAGCACACGAGTGAAGGACAAACCCACTTCACCCGCGTACTGAGGAGAAAGAGCAGTTCCCGTCTTCAGAAGGGAGAAGTACTTGCCTCTGCGACAAAGTACGGAACAATCTAGTCTCTGTTACGCACCATCGTTTGTTGTGCTTATTCATATCCAGTCTTAAATATCAGCAAGTCAGAAAGAGATTCAAGTTCCACACAATTCAGAATAGATGTTCACCCTCAGAAGGCTCTTTCTGACCCCAGGGAACATCTGTTGCTTTTCACTTCACTGAAGCCCCTGACGTTTTACACCCTTTTCCCCTTCCTGTGATTTCACAGACTCCTTGTCTTGCAGTGCAGTTTCTTATGCATCCTCTAGAGAATCTCTACAGTTTTAATTTCCTCCTGTCTCTCCCTGCTGGGTATCACACTGAAAAAAATATTTAATCACTGTTGCTTAAAGGCTGACACTCACTGAGCAAAGCTGCATCTTACACTTTATGCGGACACCAAGTTCCTCCCTGTCTTCTAAAAAACGCCAGCTGACCCGCAGATGGCACAGCCCTGCCTTCACACCCACAGTACTCGTCACGCTTTTAGTGAACACGGACTCACCTGGAGCGGGCCGCGAGGATGGCTTTATGGGCTGGCCGGGGGTGGCCATCCAAGAGAAGGATGATATCACAGAACTCAGTGCCAGCTCCTTCTAGGTAAGCCTTCATGTCCTGAATTAAAGATGTTCCTGAAAGTTAACATGGTGAAACTGTTAAAGACATGACAGTTCCAGGTGACCAGGTGCTATCAAACCTGGCTGAGCAATACCTCCAGCCCCGCTGTCCCCTCTGGACCCCTGGGGTGAGTGGAGGCAGGACCTTTCCCATAATCTTGGAGCAAAATGAGCTTCATCCTTCCAAGGGCAGTCCATTACTGTCCATTCCAGAAACAAACCCATCAGCTCTGCTTTCAACCTGCTGACAGCAAACACCGGCAGTGGCCAAACTGAAAGGTGTTCTCTACAGATAAAGAAATCTGATTTTCCCCCAGTCTTTTCATTATTTCCAACCACAAGAAATACAATATTTTGTCTCTTAATGGAAAAGCTTTCCAAAATCCCCAATACAGGCTCCTTTTACCCAACATTTTAATTAACTTTTGAAAATGCACAATAGCTGAGAAAATAGAGCACATTCAAATCTGATCCAAATTCACTCATATTTTCAAAGCTCACCTTTCAGTTTTTTTGGTGTTTGGGTCTCTTGCACTGTTCCAGCTCTGGCTACAGAAGCTGGATGTGTTATCCCCCCAGAGGGTGCACCTCTCCTCCCTGGGACAAATGCCAGCCAAAGGCTCCTTCCAGGGCTGGCTTCTCCATCTTTCTCGCCAGTCCCTGACTCTGTTTGGGCAGTATTCCAAATCAATACTGGCAATGCCTCTGAACTTTGTGGCCTCAGCACACATTCCCTTTTTTGTGTGTCAGGATGATAAAATCTTGAATAGACTAGTCCCAAGTCAGTCCTTGATGAATTCCATAATAGAACTGTAAATCAAATCTTCTTCCAGAAGAACCACAAAATGAAAATTAAAGGCATGACCGTTAGTACAGGTTATTTATCTTCTCAAAGTATTCTCCTTATCTTCTCTTCCTTTCTTCCATTAACTCTTTTTTCCTCACTCTTGCTCCTTCTTCAGTGAAAACCCATGAGCAGGCAATCCCTCCGTGAGCTTCAAGTCCACTTAAACTGAATGTCCACTGCCTTTTCTTTGAATCATTCTTTATACCCTTCTGTTCCTTCTGCCTCGTCTCTCTTTGAACAGAATCAGGATATTTTACTGCAAGAAGAACATGACTATATTTAACCTGACCTTTCATGTATTTTGTTGGGGATACTCTTCCGATTGAAGCTCACTGGAGAAAGAACCAGCATGGCACGTCAGTCTGGGCAACAGTTACATCAACCAGAGAATCGGTGCTCTGCAGTGGTCTAATTCCTAGGCTGTTTCCTAGACTACATAAACCACTGGCAATGCAAAAACAGCACAACTAACTACTTTATAGAACATAAAAGTTACCGATGTCAAGTGGCTGATCGGAATGTGTTCGAACAGGAGGCTGCTGTTTTCTCCGTACAATCTCCACGATGAGCGATGAAGAAAGATGCTCAAACTCCTTCATCATTATTACCTGATTAAAATGCGATTCCTTCACCACAAAGTTCAGGCAATGTTCCTTAAATTAAAAACAATATTAATGGAAAAATTTTGATTTAATGTATGAAGTCATCCTACAGCATCACATAAATGTTACCGCGTTACATGTGCAAACAGCCATTCTTTTCTTACAACCCTCCACGTGGATCCTGCAGCTGGAACTACCAAACAATGATCAAAGCGATCACTTGGGCTTCTGCTTGAACAGGAAATTCAGGACAATTCTAAGCATCGAGAAAAACCTGACTAAGAAATAATAACAAGGAAAAGATGAATGGTGTCCCATCCAGCCGCTCTGAAGCTTTCTAAAATAGGAATCTCAGGAGATGCCAAAAACCCACAGAGCTAACTAAGATTGGTTGCTATCTCATAATAATTCTTTATACAATTAGGTATCAAAAATTAATTAGAAGGATGAAGAGACCTTAATTCTTAAACACTATCCATTAAGGGTGCAAATAATTTGCAGGATTTCCCTGTGTGGATTTTGCCTTAACTTTTTCCATAAAGGTTGCAAACAGACTGAAAGAGCAATTCTAGGCTCCTGTATGACAAACCTGCTTGCCCAATCCCTGTGCTGGAAAGGTGACAAATGAACCAGATCTAGTGCTAAACAGTTACAGGGACAAAACGTGGCACTTCATTTCCCAGTGTGAACCAAGGCCTTCCCTCAGGACAATTTAATAAGCAAAAAATATAATCTAAAGCAGCTCACCATAAGGTGAGTACAAAATCCACAAAATTCACTCAAAGAATGATTACTACTGTCCATCTTCTGCCAAGTTATTTCAGCTGGGATCCAAAGGGATCTGTCCAGGACCCACCTGTAACATGTTTTAAACAATGACTAGGTTGCCAGAAAGAGCAGCCTTCTGCAGATGGCACCTACCCATGAGGATTAACGCACACTTGAGGAGACAAGATGCCAACTCAAGGTGGTCCTGAGCAAACAGAGCTGTGTGGAAGAGCCCCTTCACCCCGCTGGTAGCTCAGGCTGGTGGAGGGAGCTGGCTGATCTGAAATTATTGGTACTAGATCCACCAATGCTGAGATACTTGCTTGAGCTCTGGGCACCTAATGGCATCACAGTACCCAAGGCTGTGCCAGCATTTCTGTACTTGCTGCTAACTCTGCTGCTGTTCTCCTGGATGCCTCCCCTTTGCCCAAATCCAGTGCAGAGTGCCTAAGGAAGTGCTGGTGTATACTGGTGTCTCCAGCCTTGCTCTGCCTGCAGCCATCAGCGCTACGGCCGACTGATGTGCACAGGCTGCTCCAACAGGCACTGCACGATCCTGCACTGACTCTTGGTGTGGGTGGAGGAGCTGATTCTCTGCAGCTTTCAGCGGAATCAGCTCTGGCGACGGCGACTGTTGGTGGGAACCAGACCATCGCAGCAAATTACGAAGCCTGAGGGGTATCGACTCTGTCATGACTTTCAGCAAATGCCTAAAAGCCCTTGACCCATTACAGAGACATAGAATCGCAGACACATTTGATTTTTCAATAGAGTGTTTTTCAGATCAAAGGCATAAGAACAGAATTTTGTTTTTTTCATCAGACCAGGTCAAAGCAGCTGTTTGCAGTCTCTGTATAAAGCAGTGGGACCAGAAAACGCATCTTGCTGCAGTGAGAGTGAATTGATGAAAAGCCAAAGTCACTCTGCCCTTCACATCCTACAGGGCAGATATGCAAAAATATCAAATGCTTAGTGAAAAAACCCTACATAATATTCACAAGCAACTGCAGGACAATCCACACTAACAGATACTCAAGCAACTACAATTATAGCAAAGAACTGAATTTTCGAAAGCTGGTAGCTTTTGCAAAACATTAATTACATAAATTTTATTTTTTAAAATTTCTTATCAGTTACTTTGTATGCAAAATGTGATTACCTTTAGCTGATCCAGCTGAAGCTTGTTAGCGTTTTCACACACAATGAGCACATTCTGCAGATCTACGGATGCTTCAATATATTGAAGGCAGAGCTGTTCCAGTCGAGAGAGCTTGAAGTTTAAGGCTAGTTTGTACACATCCATAATAAGCAACACATCCTGCACATGACCTGAAATTACAAGAGATGAAAATGCTGGAGAGCTCACAGAACAAAAAGAGGAACCTTTCCCAAAGTATTTCTTTTTACATCAACCTGAGCATTCGGAATGGTAGAATGGGCAATGACTAGAGTATTTTTATGGAGAAAAAAACTTCACTGATCAATATGAATTGATACTAAAAAAGGAGTTTCAAAACTGAGGCATGAGAGAGACACACCAAAAGATTTTTTTTGAACAAAGATTTTTGACAATTTGGATCACAATTTTTTAAAATCCTCAAAAGAAAGTAAAGTCTCTAAAAACACCAACAAGCTCTGAAGCCAGCAGCCCGGATTCCCAAAGCGCTCAGAGCTGCTCCAGCTCTGCTGAAGTCCTTGGGCTTCACGCAGCATTCGCAGTCAGGTCTCCGAGTTTGACTGACCCTTATCAAGGCACTTTGTGCTCGTGTGTGTACAGAACTGAGCCTGGTCCAGCCTGCTGAGGAGCAGCAGGGACCCTTGTAGGCCACTGCTACTGGGGCTACTGGGACTCAAGGAATAATCCTCTACAGCCTTTGCTTTCCTCACAGGAGATCTCTGGCCATCTGCTGTAACTACTTTTTGATAGAGAAAAGCCTTCTTGCATGTCACATGCCTTCCCTGTGTCTAACTGGGAAAATCCCATTTGATGAGCATGCCCAATTCTGTTAGCTCAGCTCCAGAGGGATCCCCAGGGTGCTGCTCTCTGAATCCAGAGGAGCAACCAGGAATACAAATGGCCAGGACAGGGCCCTTGGAGGATCCCAGCAGAGAGGTAAGCACCAGGGAGAAGGTTTGATGAGCTGGGGAAGGGTAAGAAGCTGCCTGGGAAGCCTGTAACAAAGGGAAGAGCTCAGTATGATAACTCTTTCCTTGGTGTGATCCTGCCTCGCAGTGAGCACACTGAGGATCAGCGCACCGGCTGACAGCAGACAATCTGGCAATGTCAGCAGACACTAACGAGAAGGTTCTCTCATCCCCATTAATTAGGCTTGCTCTCAAACAGCCCACCACAGGGAAAGCCTTGGGACAACTGCATACAAATCATTCTTTCTCTGAGAATTACCTTTTACAGATAGGAAAGGTCCGGGACTGAAACTGAAGCCAAGCTTCCAGCATCAGGACAGATGCACCTCACTGCACCAGGGGCTGCAGCCTTTCCAGCCCCCACAGCTGGAGCTCCCCAGGAATCAGGTCTGACCCCCCCAGCCCAACAGACCCTGTCACTCACACACAGCCCTGAGTGAGACTCGCTGTATGGGAGCTGAGGGGTATCTGGTTCTGCCTCCCAGCCAGCAAGTGGTTTTAACTCAGGATTTTCAATAGAAGCATGAAATGGATTTCTCCTTTCTTGAGGCATTCCTTTGGATTGGCATTTCGAGGAGATGATAAATACTGGCTTGCTCTGCCTTTCTGTGTGGGCTCAGTTTGCAACAGATCAAAACAATACCAGAAAAAGGAAATAAGCCAGCTCGGGATACATGGTGCTTCCAGGCAGGCTGCTGCAATGTTCAAAATACTATGAAACTGTTGTTTGTTTGGTTGGTTGGTTGGGTTTTTCTTACACATTTTGGAAAGACCAAGAACCTGCTTCTCCTTGATGTTTGGAAAGAATAGGAAAAAACAAAGCACTGTTAGTATGCTTTGATAGAAATCTGCTAGATTTTTAATCTCAGGTAAGTAATTAAGAGCTTAGAGCAGGACTGATCATCTGCAAATGCTCAATCCTGCTCTGTATCAAAATAAACGTTTGCTCCCCAGTTGCTAGTATTTTTTTATCCTGCTGTCCTACCTTTGCGAGGGTATTTTATTTTATCTGTATACAGAAACTGCATGAGCACCTCGAAGGGCTGAGCCTCAGCCTCTCTGATGGGCACTTCCAGCAGCGGCTGCAGGCGGCACAACTTGACATTCCCACCAATCCCATCCTTCTGACATGTCACATGTCCCTCGTCTTCAATATCTTGCTTTGATTTCTGATGAGACAGAAAAAACCAGTCAAACATGGCAACAAGGCTGTTGGCTCACACACATTACTGTCAAACCAGAAAAAGGATCCTTCTCATGACTGCAGTCTTCAAAACCCAAGATCTCTCTATCTTCAAGATTATCTTCAAGATAACATGGAGTTCATATGTCTTAGACTTACTGCTCCATATCCCCTGACAGACATGGCTCAGAATAAATGTGAGCTCCTGGATATAGCTCAAAAGCAGGACCTCAGAAATCAGGAGGAACGAATTCCACCGAGCTCACATTTCTGCCCTCAGCAGGAACAGCATCTCTCCCTGGAGAAGGAAGATGCAGGTTCCACAGACCCAGCCTTGCAAAGTCAGAGCTCAAAGTGCTCTTTTAAGCCACTCTGTTACTTTCAAATTCCACTTTGACAGCCTTTCTCTACAGCCTTTTCCAGTGAAGATGGAGAGCTGTGGGGTGGCAAAGCAATTAACTAAGGTGCAATGAGGTATCCATGTGTCTTACTGGAGGTTGTGTGCTACCACTTCTTCGAGATCAATAAAATGTTTGCTGCTGAAAAGCTGTAAGTAGTTAAAATTAACAGACAATGAACCATAAGCACCAGACCTTCAACTCTGGAAAACAATCAGGAAATACTAACAGAGCCAGCCTTAAAACCTTAACACCACCTTCCCCCTAATCCGCCTCATCTTGCAGGCCACCCCTGATGTCACGCAGCTTTTACCTTCCCCAGAGTGAAGGGTACACACTCCTCCCTAGGGATATTCCACAAGACTAAAATTTAGACAGCTACAAGAGCTCCCAAGAATCACACCGCCAAATCCAGATAACTGGATTAATTTTGGCTTCTCCACGTTACGCTCCTATTCTGGCCCGATACACATGCCGCAGACGATGTTAACACCAATTATCCTCTTTATTTTACTTGCTCAAGAGCACCTTAGCACCAGATGCTGCTCCAGTCCTACACCTGACTCAGCAGATACTAACTTTTTCCCTGACAACCTTATTCCCCAAATTGGGAAGAATAAACACTATTTTGCCACAAGATTACTTTTCAAAATACTCACCTGTTTCAACCTCTCCCTTGCCTGTATGATTTTCTTTTTCAGCCACTTGCAGCGAGCTGTAACAATTGCAGTGTGCCCTCGCACTCGTTCTTCCTTCTGTCAAAGGCAAAGCAGTAACACGTACTCAACTTTTATTCCCAAACCACATGGTGATGGCAGATGGCTGAACTCCAGGTTACTATACATTTAGTTTAAGTTAGAATCAAAGGCAACCTTGCATCTGCTCTGCACATCCAGATGAAATTCTACACCTACTTTCCCTAAAGGTTAACAGCAAGTACCATTTGGAGGGAGCATGTGTTACATTCACTGAGTGGAAGCTGTTGCAGAGGTTCAGTATCACAGATATTGCTTCTTAGCATCGCATCTGATTTTCAGCTTGATTTTCCCTTTTCCAAACAACAGTATGGTTTTTTGCTATTGTTCTTCATAATCTGCTTCATCTGTTGTTTAGGATCTGTTGTCTGACCTCTGCAAAGTGCTTTATAATTATTTTTTTTTCAACAGGAATGCAAGTAAGTTCAAATTTTTCATGTTTTTCTTCGGAAAACATGTTCTTTTTAAAATTTTACAATCATTTTCATTACTAGAAAATCATTCCCCTGTGCTGCTTTTTCTCATTCTACTTTATTTCCGTAATTAAAAATGGCTCCTGAAACGATACACGGATCTGTAAACCCTGACCCACTCCTTCTAGGGGACAACTGGGACATCAGGGTACAGCGCTCTTAGTATCCTTTTCACATTGCAACGATATACAATGTGCTCTGATAAATTCAGGTTATGTTTCAGTGACCCACAGATCTTCTCAGATCTTCTTGCAGCTTTAGAAATTTGTCTGGATTAGTGTAACTTAGTGAAGCAGACAGACATCATCTTCACCAGTGACACTGCCCGTAAAACTTCATTCCCAGGGGTTTTGGCACAATCGTTGTACAATTGCTTTTTCCCAGCAAAACATGCTCCACAGGCAGCAACACCCCTGTTGGCACCTTTTCAATAAATTCTACTCACCTCTCCCAAAACAAACTCCAAGTCACTGAACTGCCTGTTTTCCCACAGCCGTCCATAATCTTCATGTAGAGTGCATTTAGGGTAACAAGAAAACTAAAAAAATAAAACCCCACAGAAGAGAGAATTCATTTCAAATGGCTGTATCCAAAAGTACCGTAGTTACATATACTATCCCTGGATTTTCTTATTAACTTGGCCTCAATGTAGTATATAAAGTAGAAAATAACAAGCAAACCACACACGTGCCAGGGCTGCCTCTGTGGTGAGGGTAATGGAAGGTAACGCGGGGTAACACAGAAGAATTGTGTCTCATGGCAACTTGCAGGTATCGGGAGCTGGTGGCCAGGACATGTCTGAGGGTCCCACACAATAAAAATAAAGTTGAGAGTAGGGAGGATTTGACCTGGTGTGAGGAACTTGAAATTTCCAATTTAAAATTCCCATAGTTACCAGGGGGTGGGGGTGAAAGTGCTGCATGAAGATAAAATGCTCTGACTCAGGAACCCTGAACCTGACTGTTCAGGAAAAGGAACGGTCGGTTTTCAGTTTAACATCCTGGTAAATCCAGCCTGATACACTTTGCAGTAATTTGTCAAAATAACGTGTAATGATCTCTGTTAGGACTTCAGAAGGCACTGGAGAGCTTGGCCTTACCACAGTGTCTGTCCAGACAACATCTCTCAAGAGATTTTAAAGATATATATTAACCTGTGGCAGCTGAATCTAAAATGCAAGGGCTGTCTGCAGGAAGGCTGCAAAACGAAAGCCATCACATCAGGCTCACGACGAGTGAAACCGGAAACTCTGCCAAAGCCAGAAGAATTCAGGCAGAACTGGTGGGGATGTGTGAGGGTGCTTATCAGGGAATTACCTGGAACCGGTACATTTCTCCACTTCTAATGTTATTGTCCACTGTGCCGCCAAAGATGTACATAGCGTCTGAGATAACAGCTGCAGCATGGAAGAGTCTCCCACTGGGTAACTAGGTAAAGAAAAGGACAAAATGCAGCAGATCAATTGTGAGAAGGGAAAGTGAATGTATTCTGAAGTGAATTGCATCCTAAGATTGACATTTATTATATTTTAGGATTGTTTCCTAGTGTATTTAAAATATACTTTCCAGTCACATTTAAAACTATTATTGCACTTTCTAATCAGAAGAGTACATCCACAGGGCCCTACATATCATAACAGTTACGAAATATATCATTTAACAAACTCAGACACCATGCTGGGAAAAAGAACACACACTTCTAGAAACAAACAGATTCTGCACATGTGATCACTATGCAAACTCAGAGCTTACTCTGAACATTGTCAGGAACTTGAAAGGTAAATGACCCCCCACCCCAGCAGGACAAGGAACTCCAGGTTTGTGAATGCCCGCTCTCCCGGCAGCCCACTGGGGTGACCCATCTGATAACAAGCTCCTCCAGCAACGCCAGGTTCTGCGCCAAAGCCCAGAGCTGGAGATTTTACAGAGCTGGCACTGCAGAGACAAGTCTCCTTTCTCCATCACGCCAGGGCCACAGGAAATAAAGCCACCCCACACCGCACAAAGCCCCCGCTATTTACAGGGCCGAGGGACTGCCCCGTTCCCCACAGCACACAGTTCACCTTGGAATTGCAAAATTGGATGATTTTTGAAGCGGGAAGGAGTCAAAGCTGCCGCGACCCTCCTGCACGGGACAGACCACATCATTTTTACCCATTTCTTCCAAGGTTACACAGAAGGTATCTGATCAAATTAGCACAACATGCTGAGGTATCTCACGTAAAGTCTTCAAGTGGCGACAGTAACTTCATTTATTTTTTCCTAGTTTGATCAGGCTTGTTTTGTGTTCCAGGCAAATCTTTGCCTATGAAATAAAAAGCCCTCTGGTATAAGAAATTGTCTCTTCTCATACGTATTTATAGACACAACTCAAGTAAACTCAGACACGAAACAACATTATGTTTATCTGGAGAGACATATTTTCCAAGAAACCATGCTGACTGGTATTTTTCATTACCACCGAATTATCCCTTTTACCACAGCATCACACAATGGTCACATTCAGCTTGTTACTCCCCAGACTTTCCCTGACTTTTTCTTTTCTTCAAACTACAGCTTTGAAGGATACAATCCCCCCCGCAGTAACTAGGACCTGTTGGGGTTTATTTCCCCCAGATGTACAAACCACAGATTTGGTCACCTTAAAACGCACGTTTGCCTGTGCCAGTTCAACAACCATCTCCATTCCTCTGGATAAACAACACACCTTCTGTCTCCAGCATAATTCACGGAGACTTTATCAACGAAACTTTAAAGTTTGTGCTAATAAGTACTGTGATGGGAAGATCATGAAATAATATTGATGTCTTAGTACATTCCTGCTGGGTCCCTGTTCGATACCTCTCCAAAAGAGCATGAGATTACTGTCAAATATAATTTATTTTATATGGCCTCTATTCATTTTTAGTAGTAATATCATTAATTAAGATGTACTGACTGAAAAAATCAAAGATATTACGGTAGCTAAAGATACATCAGTGACTTTTATCCACTAGACCCCCAGCCTCAATGCAAAATGTGAAGTTTGCTTGCCAAGACCTATTTCCACACAACTCGATGGGCTGACATTAGCTGTATTGTAGTATCGTTCTTACAACTAGCTCTCCAACCAAAAACTGAAAAAAAAAAAAGAACTATTCTGTCAGATATCAAATGCAGGCCACCTACTTTATATTTACTTGGGTCATTTTCCCTGCTTTTTTTATTTTTTTAATACACAATACTTTAGGTTTTCTTTTAATTTAAATAATTCTCAATATTCTCTAGTAGTTGCTTTCATAAAGCAGCCATTATATTTAACAACCACATTTTTTTTCAACCAAGAAAACTTACAGCATTTTCACAATTGGTGCCAGAAAGGAAACATGAATCATCTGAGTATTTAACCAAGCAACACCGTACTGGCTGATCCCATCATATTTAACTCAAACAATCTGTAAGGAACATTGTAACAGTGATTTTTAATTTGCAATGTTTGGAACCAGAGTGGTCAAGGAACCAGAGCTTTTTGACTTACTAGTAACTTAAGCAATCAAACAACCCTCATTTTTAAATACATGTAAAGAAATGTAAAATATGAAAGAATAGCCCAGAAAAAGGAAGGCCATATAGAGTTCATCAAAACATTGTGCAGCTGAGGGTTTCAGGGTATTTGTTTTGCTGAATCAGAAGAGCAGAATTCAAGCCAGCACAAGCCCTGATGTGGTGACACCGGCCCTGCCACGTGGTGAGATGCTGATGCCACCTTCAAGGAGAACAACGCTCTGCCCTCCCAGGACCAAGTCTTTGGCCAGAGGAAATATTTGGCCCAGTGCAAACCAGGGGAGCTGGGTCCTCAAGAAGAAAATATTCAGGGCAAAAAAGTTAATAGAGCTCAGGAGCATAAACAGCTGGAGAGACATAAACAGCTGGAGAGACACACTGGGCTCCACATCCCTCATCCACCAACACCAGAAGCCAAAACCCTGTCCTATCTTGAATTTTTTTGTCAAGAGACCTTCCAAGTTGCCAAATCCAGCTGCTGAATACACTCAGCCCGGGTAGAGTTTATAAGGAACAGATACAAAACAATCCTCCCAGCATGGGATTCTGCACAGGAAAAGAGTCCACGAGAGAATTCACAAAAACAGAGACTATGTCCTGCATGCCAAATTCAGCAGTCCAGCCCTGGAGGGTTGGAGTTACATGGTCTTATTTAAACACCAGAGAGAACTGCCAATGCTGTTTGACACGCTGGAGGGAAGGGACGCCATCCAGAGGGACCTGGAAAAGCTGGAGAGGTGGTCCCGTGCCAACCTCATGAAGTTCAACCAGACCAAGAGCAAGGTCCCACACATGGGTCAGGGCAACTCCAGCACAAATCCAGGCTGGGCGAAGAATGGCTGGAGAGCAGCCCTGAGGAGAAGGACTTGAGGGTGTTGGTGGATGAGAAGCTCCACACACCCTGGTAACATGCGCTGGCAGCCCAGAAAGCCCCCCACACCCTGGGCTGCATCCCCAGCCCCGTGGCCAGCAGGGCGAGGAGGGGGATTCTGCCCCTCTGCTCCACTCTGGGGAGACACCCCCAAGTGCTGCCTCCAGCTCTGGGGCCACCAACAGCAGAAGGACACGGAGCTGTTGGAGCGGGGCCAGAGGAGGCCATGGAGATGCTGGGAGGGCTGGAGATCCTCTGCTGGGAGGGGGGCTGAGAGAGCTGGGGGGGTTCAGCCTGGAGAAGAGAAGGCTCCGGGGAGACCTTGGAGCCCCTTCCAGTCCCTAAAGGGGGTCCAGAAAAGCTGGGGAGGGACTCTGGATCAGGGAGGGGAGCCCTAGGACGAGGGGGATGGTTTTAAACTGAAAGAGGAGAGATTTAGATGAGATCTGATGAAGAAATTCTTTCCCGTGAGGGTGGTGAAACCCTGAACCTGAGGTGGAGAAGTGCAGACTTCGGCTTAAGAGCGGCCAAGTAATGAACATACACTTCATACAATGAATCTGTCAGGGATTTTTTTGGACAGTTTTCTTCTGATGCTTGATAAAGATGTTAAAGAGAACTGGCCCCAGTACCGAGCCCTGTGGGACACCACTCGTGACCGGATGCCAACTGGATTT
>JAOXNO010000014.1:644324-658901 GCA_028565335.1 Limnodromus scolopaceus | reverse complement strand
GATCCCTTGACCAGTCGTCCCAACTCTCTGAAGTCCCTTTTCATTGCCTTTAGGCTTCTGTTATCTACCTCATCATTGCCCACTTGAAATATCAGTAGTGGGTAATAATCTGAGGGCTGAACCAGGAAGTGAATTTTCCTCTGGATGTCCTTAATCCTGGCCCCAGGGAGGCAGGTGATTTCCCTGTGGGACGGGTCTGGTCTACATATTGGGCCCTCTGTTCCCCTCAGAAGGGAGTCTAAAATTTAAAAATAAAACTTTTAGTTTAAAATAAAGTAAAAATAAACTGCCCCCTAGACGAGGGGGCAATGATGTGGATTGAGAGCTGGCTGTGTGACAGAACTCAGAGGATTATGATTAATGGAGCAGGGTCGAGTTGGAGGCCTGTAACCAGTGGTGTCCCCCAGGGGTCAATACTCGGTCCAGTCCTGTTCAACAGTTTCATCAATGACCTGGCCAAGGGGACAGAGCGCATCCTCAGCAAGGTTGCTGATGATACCAAACTGGGAGGGCTGGCTGACACTCCAGACTCATTTTAGAGCGAACTTCAAGACATTCAGCTCTGCAAATGCACAAAGAGGAGATGGAAAATGCTGAAGGGCTTTACTCTGCCTCTCCTCAGACAGTTATTCCCTTCAGATTATGGCCATGGACTCGCCTCCCCAGGTTTATGGCTGGGTCCACTGCATCTCCATCCCGAGAAGGCTATGGAGCAAATCCTCCTGGAAGCTACTTCCATCACATGAATGAGGTGACCGGAAACGGTCAGCAAGGATGTACCAGGGGTAAAGTTTTCCTGACTCACCTGATCGTCTCCTACAAAATGCTGAATGGCTTCACAGATTAGAGGAGGGCACTGTGTTCTCAGCAAGTCTGTGGTTGATACCAAATTGTGTGGAGTGGTTGAAATGCCGGAGGCTCCTATTCAGAAGGACTTATCTAGGCTGGAAAAATGGGCTTGTGGGTACCTCATGAAGTTCTGCCATGTCCTGCCCCTGGGACAGAGTAATTCCCTGACAGACACAAGTTAGAGCACGGGAAATTCTTTCTCAATACAAGAGGAAGATGTCTTTTATCATAATAGTGCACAAACACTGGCACAGAAGCCAGGAGAGGCTGTTGGATCTCTGTCCTTGCAGATACACAGAAATGGAATGAACAAGTTCCTGAGCAACCTGCCCTAGCCAGACCTCCTTTGAGCATGAAGTTAGACTCAAAACCTCTGGAGGTTCCTTCCAACCTACCTGCTTTTATTATTCTAAGATTTCCTCCTGTTCTTTAACATACTCCAGGTCCGGAAGCCCAGCTTAGCTCTTGTTACAATGGAAATTTATACCTAAGATGGAAATTGGAATTTTTAATTGGAAATGAGCACTGGAACAGGCTGCCCAGAGAGGTGGTGGAGTCTCCCTCTCTGGAGACATTCAAAACCCACCTGGATGAGTTCCTGTGCAACCTGTTCTAGGTGGACCTACTTTGGCGGGGAGGTTGGACTGGATGATCTCCAGAGGTCTCTTCCAACCCGATATGATTCTATGATTCTATCTGTGGAAATTTAGCCTTTCCTTTTCCCTTCTTATCTATCTGGTTGTATCATACAAGAAAACAGGAACTTAAATATCTGTTGCAGATACCAGGAAAGGACTTCCTCACAGTCTATTTCCATTCCTCTGCCCACGGTCATTACCGAGAGAGGTTCCTCTAGCCTGTTCTTAAAGTCTTCCAGTGGTAGATTTCTCAAAACCACTCATGAAATCTTCAACACCACACTACTGACAGCAAGTCAAAAATACTTTGTCTGCAATGTAGTTATTGAGATTGTCATACCTTCATCGTCAACATAAATTCATCTATTACAGCTTAACAATGGTGTAAAGCAGAGGATCGCCTCAGTAAGTAGACAGGAAGCAGTTAATACAGAAAAGAGATTGTCATGGATTGTGGCATAGAAAGCTGAAGACCAGGATGAAGAAACCTACAACACAGGAGAAGTCACTAGATACAAAAGCAAAGTCATAAATAACAAAAGCTTGTTGCAATATCAGCTCTTCTAGACATTTTGCAGTTATGGTTATGGTAAGGAAGGGGATGGGACAGTGGGCATTTGATAATCCTCTCTCCACTGAAGATGAGATTTTTCCATTTCACATTCACTGGAGAACACAGCCTGGAAAGCTCGAGGTTAGTTCTTCAACAATGACACTCAAACATGTGCCATTACCGCTGCAAAGGTCAGAGACAATCTTTAACTTATTTACAGCTGTAATAATAGTAAACTCTCTTTCCTTTAAAATCATTTCAATATATCAGTTGCAAATTTAAAAAGCAGTGTTAATGTATAATTTGTCAGAGAGAATAAGGCACAATTTAAAGAGCAAGTATTGCCAAATCCAACAAACACGTCCCAAAAGATCACATACTGAAATCTAACAACAGATGACAAAAGTCAAGTGACCAACCATTTGCTTCAAAAGAAGTACCGTGGTGTGTACTCAAAAACTCAATTACCATAATAGCACTTTTGGGATCTTAATCTGACTTCCTGCATAAAGCAACTTACAAAGACTTCCTTGAAGCAGTACTGAAATGGAGCCTTTCTTTTAGGAAAACCGTCTTTTTAGAGAACTCCAAGCCCTGGTTTAGGAGTAGTGAATAATCTACCAAAAAGCTCTGATAAAATGGTCGTATTAATCGTTACTCTCATTCTTTACAACTTGTAAACTTTTATTTCCTTTCCTTTCTAGTCTGAATATTTCTAGTTTCAACTTTAAGCCACTGGATCTTGCATTATCTTTTACCAACAGATTAAAAAGCTTCTCTTCCCCAGGTGGGCCAGGGAAGAATTAATTTTCTAAATCTTCCCTAAAAAAGACAACACTTCACAGCTGGTAACTGTGTTTCCCAATCTCTAATTATTTTCACATTTCTTCTCAACAACCTCCTTGATTTGTGAACACAAGATGGTGAGATACTACACTGGAAGATCTCTCTAATGAACAGGGGGGTAATGTATTGACGTTACTAAATGATACTACCCCATGTCGGCTTCTGGAGCCAAGAACATCAGCAGCATTTCCAGCCATTCCACACTGCAGGGACTGTCTCAGCTACCCACTGCGACCTGCAGTTGTAAGTCATTGTTTCCAGGGTCACTGTAAGGGAAACCATTCAGCACAGATCACACACCCTGCTCTGGATGTGCTGCTTCAATGCATACTGAGACACATACTGTTTGTGCCTGCCTTAAGGAGAAACCCAAATCACTGAGTGAACTGCTATTTTAATCATTAATTGGCAAAACTCGGGACAATTACTAAATATCAGGGGAAAGCTGTGGTTTTCTGTTTTCTTTCAAGGTCACTGACAAAAGTTTATAGCAATGCAACAACAGGAACCAGTCCCTAAAGGACCTAAGCAGAGTAACTACTCCTCATTCAAAACCGTATTTCCTATCGTTCAGTTATACAGCTTTAGACCCATGTAACGTGAGTCATGTTAACACTGTATTGTTCTAACTTCTTACCAGTAAGTGAGCTACCGAAATACATTCCTTCTGCCTATCACCCCCGTACACCTGCACTCTGCTTTCTCTGGGAGAATTCTGTAGAAGTGTGTAATAATCTTCCCTCAGAAAGGATTATGAGTGTAGACCTGGCAAACAGAAATTGAGCTGTGCATCAATCTTAACTACGGTTCCTCTGATAACCCTGCTTTTATAAATATTAACATTTTCAAGATGTCTCTCTCCAGCTTACTGAGCACATTTTTGAAAAGGTCACTGGTGTGAAGATCCTAAATTTTTTTAAAATGTTTTCTAAAAAGGATGCAAGTCTGAATACTACATATGATTTATAAACATAAAAAGTATCAGTCTTCTCTTTGGACTGTGAAATGCTAAATTTTATCTCTCCAAGCAGAACACGATGCCCTGACAACTACACTCACCACATTTGAAGGCAGATCTTGTCAGGGGCCTCACTGCAGGAATTCAGGGGTTTGTTCACATAAAGACATGTTTTGCCTGAAGATACCTCAAGGAGCGTAACAGATCTCTGCACAGGGAGAGCGTGACAGACTCACCCACAGCAGGATGAGTAAGTCCTTTTAATCCTTCTTAGCTGCCCACAAACCACGTCATCTGAAGAAATCCAGAACTGTGCCTCAGAGAAAGCCAAAGAAACCAACACATTAACCTCTCTTTTTGCTTATTAAAAGAAAAATTAAGAACTTTGAAAGCCAGAAATTTTTCTTGGTCTTGACTTTAAACGGCCTAATTGTGAGACTAAAATGTTTCACAAGCCAAGTTTTAGAAACTTCTCTTGTAACTTCAGGAGACACAGATCGCTCGCTAGTGCGCACAGTCACTGGAGATGGTGGTAACTCACCTGGTGACAGGGGGGCGACCCACAGTCAGTTTAACTGTCCCACGCACCAACCCCCTTCAAGCATCACCAGGAAGAATTTTCTTCATCCTCCTCCTACGACACCTCATCTGCCTGTTTCCAAACATCACTTTTGATTCTGTGGGACTGTGCCCACAAATGGATCCATGTCCCTCCCAGACCTCAAGCTCCTCTGCCGTTCCCTGCTGTAGCACAGACCGTGACTGCCGGGCACATGCGTCCGTCTGTCTGTCCATCTCTCTGCTGGGAAGCAACTGTGCAAGACGGGGCATTTTCCCTCTTAATGTCTGCTGATTTTTTTATGCTGTTCCAACCTTCTTCAGAAAGCCAAGGGTACTTTGAGTTCAACAAGAAAACTTGAGGGCAATAAAGAAACAGGAAAATATATTTAAATAGCACTGTATAGCACTGTACAAAGGAAACCCAGCACCTCAGGAGGCTTTGGCAGTGTTACGCAGGCAGGCATGGGCTCAGATGTGATATTCCTCCAGCTACCTTAGAAAAGCAGAACCCCCAACCGTGAGGATCATCTAACATGAAGGATGGAGAATAGCTCTGTGTGCTCTATAAAATGTATATATACATATAGCATCAAGACGAAGGTATGAGGAGCTACAGATTCCAATTGTGCAGTTCAGAAAGCATGTATTGACACTCATTTTGGAGACATCCTAAAAGCGTAAAATAGGAATTCCTGGTTTATTTTTGAAATACCAACCCATTCCACTTTAGTTCCCCCTCTTCTACTCATTAAGCCATTTTCCCACCCTCCACGCCACAGCAAGGCACTGCCAACAATTTCAAGAGACCTGGGCAGAGCCCTACAACAGGCCCATTGCCAGAAACCTTTCCAGTTTTTGTTCTACTTCCTTACTCAAACCGCAGAAGCAGCAAGACTGTCTCAGTGCACTGGCAGCACCTGAGACTCGATTGCTGCTGTGCTCCAGAACTGCTTCTACCACCTCCCTGGAACTCCCCCTGCACCACTGCTACCAACGCTCACACTGTGTCACCTTCTCTGGGTAAAAAACTTGAGATTCTTCAGTCTTATGTGACTTGTCACCTTCCACGTTGCCCATAACAGGGTAGCAGGGGCTACCTGTCCACCCAACAGCCTATTTCTACTACTGGCATATGGAGGTTTGACAAATCCAAATCACTACCTAGATCATTCCCAAAAGCTTCTCAAGGCCAGCTTAGTCTTCGTTCAGAGAACAAGAAAGTCTGGAACGGCAGCAGTGACTCTCCTTCAGCATAAGAAATCTCTCTTGCAAAGCACTATAAAGACTCTGGAGGCTTTACCCTCTCAATCCTAAATGTTCAAAAGAAGAAAGAATTAGGGGAATTTGTCACATGATGATAAGTATGAAAGTTAACCCAGCTATAGTGCTGTTAAGCAAAGTTGTAATGTAGCATTGATAAGATCATATAATGTAACACAGAAAAATACAAGAAGAACATATGCTATATAATCCATCCGCTAGAAAAAGGAAAAAAAAAAAAAAAACAAACCCAAGTCTATCAAAAGCCAAAACAGATTATTCTGGTGCATTGTAACATTGTAACAGAGGTCACCATCACTTCACACACAAGCAGAATCCTTCAAGTGCTGAGACAGCATTACACTCATCATCTTCTCTTTTGTTTCATCTTAATGTGAATAATTCTGTTCACAGAAATGGGTAAGAAAGGAAGTGTCATGTTCAGAGTGTCTGGGACCAGTATGGTATTAGAGATTCATTGCCACCATTAAAAGCTCATAGGAACTTCAGGGAAACAATTCTGAGAAATGATCCAGTTATCACTCCAGAACACAATAAACCATTTAAAACTTACTTAAAACACCAAAACTCACTCAGATCTTGGAGTTAATCAGTCTTTTAAGACAATTTACTATCATGTGTTTCAACAGCGCTTCAATCTCACTTCCCACTTCTATGAAACCAGTCTCTGGACGCCGTAAGTGAAACTTCAAAATACAACACCCGCCTCCGACAGAGAGCCCAGTCTGCCTGGGCTCATGGCAGCCCACGAAAAGGGCTCTGAAACACGAAATGAGATTTAGCAGGGCATGAGGCAGGCAATAACGCTGTTTTACAACACCGTCAGGAGCAGTTTTCTTTTCGAAAGCCATCAGCGATCGCATCACAGAGAACCAGTGACTGATGCAGCCTTAGGTGTCAAATGGCCCTGCTGGTAGAACAGAACGGGATCTGCACTCCTGAAGGCAACTGTCTCTTGTTGGAGATACAGTTTTAATAATTTTATGTGAAAATAAATCAGCTTTGTAAAGCATAAAACAGACCACCATGAAATATTTTGGTCAAATAATTTTTCAAAATGAGGCCCACATGCATTGTCAATGGAAGAGCTGTGTGTAAATGGTATTTTCCTATTCATCAAAAGCTGAGTTATACGCAAACAAACTAAACCACGGCGCAACAGCCAGGGCTGGGAGCACCTCTGTCACACCAGTTCCAGCAAAATTCTTAAAACTCCATTTGATCCTAATTCATGCAGTATTCATCTTTGTAAGGTATAACTAATCTCTGCAACACTCTGTACAGCACACAAACATCAAATATTTCTTCCCCACAGATCAGCTAACACACTGCAAACTTACTATTAAATCAGCTGAAGCATTTTAACATGGCTTAAGGTAAAATCTATTAAAATTAACAAATACAGTCAACGGAACTATTCTAAACCCAGGAAAGACACATATTAGCACAGGCTTCAAGAAACCTACTTTTTGTGCATTCTGGGAGTGAGGTGATCAGAGACCACTGAAATCACATCTACTGAAATGTGAAAAGTGTACTGAAAACACGACAACCCCCAGCACCTCACCTCGAAATTCCAGGTTATCCCAGAGATAGTAACTATGAGTGAGCTATGAAAAAAAATTTGACATTCTATCACACAATCACTGCATTGTAATGAGTAGCCCAAAAGAAACACATTAACATGTTCATAATTTCTTTTTTTTTTTTTTAATATTTTCTTATTTGGGGTGTTTAATTGGCCCTTGGTGCTCCTCTGCCTTTTTATGTGGAGTAAAGAACCTACATTTTTTAATTCACATATCTTACTAATGCAACTACGTTCAAAAAAGCCATTTCTTAGCCTCCCTATGATCTCTATTATTATTTTACAGTAGCAAACACTTCACACTTGACCTAAAAAGGGAAAAGCTATACTGTATAATTGCAGAATTTATATGATTTTACGCACACAGGCATTATTACAGTGAAACAATCAAAACCTTGTCTGGTTTTGAATTCTGCTTCAACACATCACATGGCCAACCACACAACCCTGCTCCACACAATGACCTCATTCCTAAGCTTTGTCAAATAATGATCGACTCATAATGTGAATTACAAGCTTTTTATGGTATTTCTTCAAATGATACTAAGCAAAATTTTAAATGTGTCAACACTGACTAATTTTCAAAGACTGTTGCCCACAATATTTCAGGTGCTGAACCATTGATGGGAAGGAGCTATTACTATTTAACTGAAAGTCAATGTCTTTGTCAAAAACACGTCCGTAGCCTGACAGCAAAAATGGGTCAAAAAAAGGCAGAACATAAAAGGAAAAACCAAGGGCTGACAGTTTTACCTCACTGTCCGGGCTGGGCTGGATAACTTCCCAGGTCTGGGAGTCCACGTCGTAGCAGTGGAGCTCATTGGGCAGCGTGTTATCGGCAGCACCACCGAACACGTAGAGATGCCGGTCAAACGCAACCATCGTGTGGCCATATCTTCGCTGGGGAGGAGGAGGGGAGCCTCGGAGTAAGTGCTCGGTAGGAATTCGTGTCCAACTGAGACATTAAACATGAAACAGTACATTTTTTTTTTACAATTCTTTTCTACAAAGTAAGTTTTCTAACTTTCAGATTGTAAGAATAAAGAAGAAGAGCTCTACTACAGTATTTATTGAACCTGCATGAGAACAGACAATGACTAATCCTGCAGATTTCTCAGAGACCTATGTCAGCGCCGTGTTGCTAAACTTCTAACAGAAGATGCCATAAAGGCAACGGGGTTCCACAGCCCAAATGTATTTACATAAACCCCAGCAGCTCAAAGACCACAACTTGGGAAGGAATCGCTGAGCTATTATCACACATTTTAACAGATAACCTTTCTAAGTGAAGGGCACCACCGATACCACACCCCATTTTGGCAACGATGGCTTATTCACTACGATACCATGTTTTCAGCCAAGGGCTGGAGGCCGTTAGCTGTTCTTTCAGTTGTGGTTCCACTTCACCCAGTAACCAGACAGACCAGTGCGTCTGTATTCCCACTTTTTGGCACTTTTTCCCCCATCAGAGGGGCCACATTTTCAGAGCAATGGTCGACACCCTCAGCATGTCGCACCAAACGTCTCAAACTGAATGCTCAAGATTTTAAAAGATACTAACTATGCATTTTACATTTCCCAGTGATTTCACTATGAACTGGTATTTCACAGAACCTCTGTCTGGTTTTAATCAGGTATTCATATAACAACTTTCAAGAAGGTAGTATTTGGCACCCCATTCTGAATACACTTAGACTCATACTTATTGTTTAAAGTTAATCCACTAAAATTTCTGTTCATCTGCTGAAAAAGACCTCGCTGATGCACACAGCAAACGACGACGTCTCATTAAAACAGCCCATATTTTATCTTATCTACCCGCCATGAGATGCAGTGTTCTTCCTCAACACCCTTAAGTATGTGCATTTCTCAACTCAAGTAGTCAAGGATTATGCGGATTTTGTGCTTAACTGTCTACACTTACATCTTTTCCTTGAATTCAAACTGAAAGAGATTATTGGTAATCTTTGCTCCACTCTGGCCAGAGAAAACAAACATCTTGTCTTTGCAAACAGCCACGGGAAAATTACAGCATGAAGGAGGAATTTCACCACTTTGTTCAATCTGCAAGATAATGAAGTTCAAAATGAAAAATGTATTATTGTAGTGCACAGCTATGCATGCTAAGTACGCTGCAGTGCATCACCGGACAGACAGACAGACCGACCAACTAACCACATGGCAGCCTTGGGGGCAGACAGTCAAGTCCCTGTAAATCTGGCTACAGGTAATCAACTAATGCTGTGCTTACACGTCTGCACAGACATGTACACACAGATAAAAAGGATGGGAGGCCACATTTCTAAAGCCCCCGCTATAAAGCCCCCCCAGGATGAAGACTGATCCTGACAGCCAGCCAAGCTCTCAGTCCCTGGCAGTGGTTACAGTGGAAATGCAGCCACGTTTTATAGGGGGCACAGCAAAGGCACCACGGACAGTCGAGATCCGGTTCATAGACTCACAAGCAAAAATTACACTTTCACACACACTTGGTTTTCTAAATACATAAACGAAATAAAATTTGAACTCTCTCTTTTCAGCTGTGTGACAAACACATTCTGAAGAGAGAGCAGTGCAGTCCAGCACAGGAAATTGTAAATAACTGTGTATGAACACCAAAATAGAAAAGTTTATGTGTTAGTTCCAATTAAAGCTTCTCACCTCTTCCCAGCACGTTAGCTCTCTGTCTTGCAGGCCAATTGTCCACATATCATTTAACCTAGGTTATAACACAAAAAATGCTTGATTTCAAACAGTTTAGTTTTGGAAATTTTTAGCTCATGGAGCTGAAAGGACAGAGATCCTATTTTATCAGCATTCCTTCTCCTGCACAGGAAGAATCTCCTGCTCCCACCAACAGAAAAAACTATTACTTTCATCCTATACCTAAATTTTATACCACCACCTAAGCTTGTTTTTGCATCTTTCTGGTTACAAGTGTACTACAGTTAACAGTTACACACAGCAACTCTGCCTGGAGCTTAAGGATTTGAGCTATTTAATCTTCAGGATTTTTACAGAACTACCCCTTATTACCCTGCCTTTTTCTACCCATCCCCATCAACCCCTGAGATAGCCACATAAATAATTGCCGTGGTCAGAGTCCTACCTCAAACCCAGCACGGCGGACGAAGTGAGTAACCTGACACATCACTACAGCCTATCTGACTATGCTTTTCCTAGCACAAGTTACTCACAGACAACTACAGATGCTTCCTTTGTTCAAATCTGCCTGGAGGCTCATGTTCCACAAAAAGACACTTCTTAACACGATTAGACATATTTAACATAAATTAGACAGCTCCTCTTGCCCAATCCCTCCTTCCAGTTACCCAAGGTCCCTGGGGAACTCCCTAAGCTGGAACTGAGTAATTCCACAGAGACATGCAGCTTTCTCCAATTCCTCCTCCAGAATTAAAGAAAAGATTCCATCTGTTTTTCCAATTAGCAGCAGTTCTCCTGCAGACTTTGAGGAGCCGATAACTTTTCTGCAGATTCTCCTCAGAAGAAGAGGTAGCCCAGCACATTGAGGCAGCTCCTAGTTTGTGACAATCTCTATGTGCTCTCACGATGCAAATATTGTGCATTGACATAAAACACTTCTCAAGTTCCTCAAGACAGAGAGGTTACGGGTTCAGAATTAATTCTTCCCTGACAGACCAACAGCAAACATGAAGAGCTGCCACCTGGGGCAAGGCACCCGATTCTCCCTTACCTTCTCAGTACCATTCATTTCCAGTCCCTTCCCATCCAAAATCTCACTTCCCTCCAATCTAAATAGTCTTGGCATTTCAGTGCAATATCCCACCAAGAGTATTACATATTTTCCGAGAAAAAGCCGACATGTTGCTCTTATCTCTGGCACGGGACTTCAGAGAAAACCCATGCTTTGTTCTCTAAGTGTTCAGCAACATCAGAAGGCCCGTGGCAGGGATCTTTTGAGAACTGCTCATTTGTCAAAGATCATTTAGCATCTTTACAACCAAGAAGAGTTATCGTACATCCAAATTATACATCCATAGCAATTCTGAGTCACCAGATTTTTAAGTTTTAAACACCTACTTATTTGAACATGAACTGGTGAACTACAAAAATGTAATGCTCAGCAACAGACTGGGTTTTGCAAAGCTCCATGATGTGTTTAAATCGCTTGGTATATGGCAATATCTTCCCAGAGGTGAAAAGTGAGGGACCAGGCTCTTACAAAAGCAGCCAAGGAGAGAGTGACCCCACACGTACCTTGCGTTGCCATCGTATCCCGCAAAGATCCACAGCTTATCACTGTACACTGTGGCGCCGTGAGCTGACCTCGCAACTGGCAACCTGCAATTGAGAAAATTAAGAGATAAGAAAAAATTCCGAGATCACCTGCAGAGATGAGTGGGAAGGACCTGCATGACAGCTAAAATGCACACATAAGAAGAATAAAGTCCCCTAAACAAAATGGCTTCAAGCCAAGAAATTGCTTCTGTCACAAATCCTCAAACCACAACACAAGCCTCTTAAGGGTACATTTTTCAACTTTACACTGCTTCCTTCATTAGAGAAAACCTCATAAATAAAGAAAGAAAAAACCCCAATTAATTTCTTGACAGGCCTCAGATACTGTGAAGTATTTTACAGAAAGTAGTTAACTAGTGGGACAATTAACAGCACTATCATTATGACAAAGCTGCAATCCACTCATGCTATAAAATGCATATTTTCAGGCACGAACACATCAATGAGACCCGAGACAGAGCTCCCAATGCTCGGTTGGGATTGTTTAACAGGGTGTTCCTGACATACAGTGCCCACAATGAGAGATCAATCCTACAGTTCCTCCTCCCTTTGTTGCTTTTACTAAAAGCCAAGAAGTGTTGAACAAAGGTGTGATGCCTCAAGTCCAGCAGATGTAGTGTTGGCTTGTTTGAGGGCATTTGTGCAGTCTGCACACTTGTAACTGTTGGGATGTTTAAGTTTGTAAAACATGAATAAGAATTACTCTCTGAAATGTCTGGAAAGAGAAATTACTAATGTGATCTTGTTCTAAAACATAACATACGCTCATCAGAGGTGAGCAACAGTAACTCAAGAAGGGAATGGGTATTTCTCATCCCTTCCTACAAATCACAACAATAAATGTTCCCTTCCCTCTCCCCACTAAAATCAGCATTTCAGAAACTTCAAATACGTAATGAACTGCAGGTTAAGACTTAGGATGTTCCATATGCAGGTGTGGTAAACATCATGTAGTTGGGTCATGGATAACATCCTGCAAAGAACAAAGTCAACTTTAAGAAGTAACGTATCACTGCTTTGGATTTTGCCTTGGAAAGCTGAATCTCAAGAACCTGTGTTAAACAGACCCAAACATGTATCATCAACCCATTCGTCTGCTTCTCAATTGATTTGTGTGAACACACACCACTTTCAGGCGCTTCAAGCGTGTGCATTTCACAGCACAACTTTATTCAGAAAAGTATGTGTAGATTTAACTACAAATAAACTTTAAATCAATTTCTGATAAAACTAAAGTGAAACTATGAGGAATCAACCAATTTCATGCTATCCTTGAAAAAGATACAATTCAAAAGAAAAAATTTCCTTTGCTCCCATCCCTTCCGTCACAGAAATGAAAAGTGAAGAATGGATTTTGGTCAGATTTCCAATACAGTACATTCAGGAAAGGAGGCCTTACAAAAACCTCTCTCAGAACAAAAGATAGTTTTCTGAAAACTTTAAGCAAGAAAGCATAGCAGAAATTGCCACGCAGCCTTAATATTAGCATTGTAACCACTTCTAACTGTGCCGTTTTAAATGTCTCCTGCGTTACACTCAAGTCCAGTTGAAGAGTGGGATAACAAAGCCAGCTCCTTACCTTCCTTCGGTCTTCCACTCTGTCCACTGTCCAGTTGCAAACTTATATTCAAAGAGATCATTTTTATTCTTCAGGTTGGAATTGGAATAAATGTCTCCAGTATAGCCACCTGGACAACAACAACTCCATTAGACTCAAACAGGACAGAGCATACCCACTTCTAGTCATTATATTAGAAGAAAACTTAAATTTAGATCACACAAACAGAAGGTATTTGGCTACTGGACTACTACGGGCGGGAGACTTCTCCACTCCTAGACCTAGAGAAGGTAATGAGTTTCAAGTCTTCTTTACTTTAGACAAAACACCAAACGCATTTCCAAGCTAAAGTTGAAATCACAGCCAGCCATGAAAAATACCCGATTTGCTACTGAATTACATCTTTTGACACTTCCTAAAAATATCCCATTCTTTTTCCAAAACAATACCAGCACATTTATCATTCCAAGCACGCACAACTGTAATCTGCCTCTGTCTTACCAAACACAAACATGCTGCTCCCATAGACCACAGCTGAGTGGTGATACCGCGGTGCTGGCGGGGTCCCCGTGGTAAAAGCCCTGCACAACATTTAGAACAGCAGCAATCAAACACCCTTGTCATGCTTCAGGCACTCAAAGCTATTGTGCAGACTCAAAAAAGAAACAATTGCTAGAAGTTACTCTACTGTTCCTGAGTATCTTCACTAGCTTTGGTTTCTTAATCACACCATCTAATATTTTAAGACAGACTTTGCTCTATAAGCATATACGGTTCCAAACACGATGCTGCTGAAATCTGTTTGGCAGAGATAGCAAGCGAGGCATGGGTAAGACAACACATACTGCACAGTCCAGAGCAAAGGAGCAAAGCAAAGACATCTGTGAGCCCGCCCTTGGCACCTTTCCTGCCCTGAGGGGCTGCAGCAGCCCGGTCCCTCTGCCCCACATCCTTTCAGTGCCCTCACAGGGTGCACGAACAGTGACAACCCACAGTTCTGTGTCAGTTGCTGGGCTGCCCGGTGTCCCTTGGCCGACAGGAGCTGTGTGGAGACGCTTGACAGCCTCCCCGACAGCTCAGTCACACAGCGGGCTTGCGGAGGTCAGCCAGGACAGCACCTGAGTGGGGGGATGATGCTTCTCCCTGGTGGAGCCCCCAACTTTTACACCTGGGACAGAGGTGCTGAGGAAAGACGAGGCACCTCCCAGCCCTGCAGGCAGAGGGTCTGAGCCAGGCGAGCAGCGCGCAGCCCACCTGCACCACGAGCAGTCCTTCACATCGAAGCGCAGCAGGTCGTTCAGCATCGTCTTCCTGCGGGGAGTGACAGGAGAGGCAGCTGAACTGGGCCGCGGCGCCGGCGAGAGGCAACCCTGCTCCCTCAGCCCCAACTCCCCCGAGGGTAGCAACGCTTCCCTCAGGCCCGACCGGCTCCCCTCAGGGGAACCCCGCGCCCCCCCCCCCCCA
>JAOXNO010000014.1:615964-643340 GCA_028565335.1 Limnodromus scolopaceus | reverse complement strand
TCCATCATCTTAGTTGCCCTACGCTGGACTCTCTCCAGTAGTTCCCTGTCTCTCTTGAACTGGGGAGCCCAGAACTGCACACAGTATTGCAGTTGTGGCCTCCCCAGTGCAGAGCAGAGGGGGAGAATGACCTCCCTCAAGTAAGAAAGTGTAAGAGCATAGGAGTTAGGAGCACCAGCAGAACCAGGTCCTTCAAACCATCTCCCTTGCACCCTGTCACTCTCACGTCCTATTTGGCCTCTTCCCAGGAAGCTCGTGTCAGTGTTTCTTGCCCCGAATCCCCCTGCACACCAAGAGTTTGCTGGCGGTAGAACGTGCTGCACAGCCACAGGGTTCCTGTGCCACCATCTCCAGGGCTGGTCCCAAACTCCACACCCGACCCTGGCTCCTCTCAGCCCTGTGCCCAGCCAACTCGGGCTGCACAGGAGCTGCTGCTGCAGGAGGGAGAGGGCAGAGTCCCCAAAAAGCCACATATCCCCCAAATTTTCCCATCTCACCAGCAACACTCCTGGAAAAGCCAGCAATAACTGGAAACCAAAGAGCAGTTTCTAGCCATTACACTGCAGAGGCGCAGCAGGAACTCCACAAGACACTGGCCCATCTACTTTTGGGACCTTGTGACGCAAAGAAATCCTTTGATCTCAGTCCAGGATGAGGAATGGCATCCCCAGCACCAGGCTGCTCTCATTTTTCATGCTCTTGTTTAACCTCACCATTCAGCTTCCCTAAGGCACACACCTCTCAGTCCCACCAGCATCTCTCCATGAGCCCTATCCAGACCTGAACCTGCTCCATTTACACCCTAAAAGACACCTAGATGTTTCGTATTCACTTACCTCCAAGAATGGAATGACTGGTTTTGAGCCTTTCTCACCTGGGGCAAAAAAAAAAAAAAAGATGGTCCTACCTCTTCCCAGGGCTGGGACCTGTGACTCTGGGGACACTCTCTTGATCCCTCCTGCGCAGCCATAAGGACACACCACCACAGCCCTCTATTTCCAGGGTGGTCTCCTCAAGAGACTGCACTGTTTAACTTCTTGGCCCTTCTCAGTGAAAGCTGAGAGAGACAGATGCCTCAAAAGAAAAATTCCTCATTGACTTTTTAAAGAAATAAGAAATGTCTAGGCAGAAGACAGAACCACAGCGCTCCCACTGAAAAGGCCATGGTGCAAACTTTAATTATATATTCTTATACACCAGAGAATCAACAGGGAAGAAAGATACCACGACACAGCTGCATGGAAACTTTTGATCAGTCTATGCCTCATTAGACACACACACACAAATCGGGCTCCAGATTCAGCTTCTCACAGAGCAATTCACACCAAACCCTTGAGAACTTGAGGAGGGGCCAGATCCCTCAGCAGCCAACGGTGGGATTCCCCATGTCCTGCCCCCTCTCGGGCACAAAGGGAGGGCTCGGGTAGGAGAGGGGAGCGAGGGCTGTGTTAGTCAGAGTTACTTTATCATTTCCCCCCAAATGCTGAACAAATTGTGCCATCTCTGTCTGTTAAAAAGTTAATTTATTATCCCCTCCTGGTAAAAAAAGTGAAAAGCTCTCTGTTAAACCAGTAAGATACAGAAACTCTTTTGAAGTTTTTAAGATACAACTTCGAAACACATTATTCCACACAGGAACAGCAAGTACCTTTCTTAAGAAAGGAAACTCTATAATGGATGAGTCTTTTTCTTTTAAGCAGGAGAAGATGTGTCCGTTACAGGACTCCCTTTCTGTCCAGATGACTCCTGTGAAATACCCTAACATCCTCTGGGCAGCACATAGAGAAAGTTTCCTAAGGAGAAATGTATTTAAAAAGTGACTTCAGGAAACAAGTGCAAGTTCCTTTTAAATCTGTTTTATAAGAATGATACCAATGTACATTTTAATAGTTTTATTTTCATTTTCCCCAAGGGGGAACCAAAGGCAGAGAGGTGGCGTGAGATACATCGCGTTGTTCTTATGGGTAAATCGATTTGCAAATGTTATTTTACCACTCTATAAAAATACACACAGGAGTGTGAAGGAAGCAAAGTAATTCAGAGTGGCTGTCATGGAACAAATGTGTTAAATACAATCAGGTTTCTTCCTCTAAAAATTGTGGCTCCTTGTGTTCCATAAACCCTAAGTCCCTAGCAGCCACATGCCACAGGAACTGAAGTGGTAGCTTCCTTCGAGCGTGTGCACACAAAAGCATTAGTAAAGAACTGCTCCCATGGGACCAGACAGCAGATGTGAGCGACAAAGCCCCATCCACAACAGGAAAAAGGATATGCATTCCGTTTTATTGTCTCAGCTTCCTATCCAAACTCCTGGAAAGAGGTTCCATACCATTCAGGGATCTCTGATAAAAGAGTCTATAGTTCTAAAAAAGAAGTCACGCTGTAAGATCAAGATATTTACCCTGTGTTATGTCAGCACAAAGAGGAACAACCTTCCAATTTCTCAAGATACATCCACGCAACCTGCAAGGGACCCAATTCCTTTCTCTGTCCAACTGTGCTGTGGGAAACTCAGTTAAGTGCCTCTTCACAGGTAGAGACAGTTTGCTTTTAAAAATATCAAGGACACATCTTTTTTTTTTCTCTTTAAGAACTTCCTGGAAAGTTACTGTGAAAAATGAAAGTGCTCCCATGGTGAGACCAATGTGCAAAGCTCTATAGACTTCTGTCCTTGCTGCTTTCTTAGTATTCCTTCCCTTCGCAAATTCATGTTAAGATGAGGCTCAATACATCGCAACAAGGCCATCACCCACCTGTAACAAGCAGGTAGACACTGGGAAGTGTTTTATGTTTAATCATAAAACGTGGAATAAGCCAAAAAAATATTGTTCAGTTATGATCGGGATGGTCTCTCGAGTGGGTTTATATACCAATGGCCTGTAACACTCGCTTCTCGTTTTCGTTGAGGTGGTCTGAGAACATTGCATAGCAGGGCTGCTGCGCAAACTGGCAGAGGAAGTCAGTGAGATAGGCCTGAAAGGAAGAGAGAGAGACCCAGTCAGCATCCCCTCACTTCAGAAATTCTCTGTCTTTCACATAGCAAAAGATAAACATCAACATGCACCAAGACAGACACAGGGATTGCAGGGAAGAGAAGAGCAATGCAGAA
Source organism: Limnodromus scolopaceus (assembly GCA_028565335.1). Taxonomy (NCBI): domain Eukaryota; kingdom Metazoa; phylum Chordata; class Aves; order Charadriiformes; family Scolopacidae; genus Limnodromus; species Limnodromus scolopaceus. Next base: position 640,231 of record JAOXNO010000014.1, on the reverse strand, counting down.
GGAAGGTGGCAGCGGAGGGGAAGAGTTGAGAAAGGCTGTCAGGTGGTGGTAAAAAGCAGGAGCAAAGTACCAGACAGGGGCTGAGACTGGATGGGAGCATCCCCCAGTGGAGCATGACATTCTGTCCCATTCAGTCTCCAATCTACGGCTGACTTCAGCAAATGGCTGACAAGCTCATGGGTAGAAAAGTCTCATCTCCCTCTGTTCAAAAAGTTCATTCACATTTTCAAGTTACAGATATTGATCCAATAAGGAAAAATAGCTCCAGGCATTCTTGAGATACTCAGCACTTTCCAAAGTAACTTCAACGAACTGAGTACCTTCAGGACAACAATCAATATCTGGTGTTTACAGTTTTGTTAAAGTACAACATAGAAAAATTAAGTTTTTAAAGAAGGATAGGAATCTCATTTAAAAAAACTCATTCTAGAGCATCACCTGGAGATCTATTTGGTAAAGAGGGTCCTTTAATGCATCTGGATCATCCTCTTCATCATCTTCATAGTAATCCTCATCTGTCAGAGGCAAATCAGCAGGTTTTAACATGAAACAGAGCAAAGTATCTCAGGAAGTATTCAATCAGACTACTGTTGAAATCCAAGGATCCATAAAGAAATTGTTTCAGTGCTGCTGGGTAAAAATACTGGCACCTAGAATATTCGCTCCTTAAGTTCAGCTGATCAGAAAACACAACACCCAGAACAAGGACGGTCACAGTGGGAGTCTCAAGGGACGCGGCAGGCGAGACGAGCACACACGGGGTACTGGGCAAGCAGGTTTGTTAGTTACGTGCTCTATTAGCTTATGCCTTAACCTTGTGTCAGGGCAACACATTTCCAATTCTGTGCTAATGTAAGGAGTCTCCCTTATTCTATTTGCCTGTAAGGTTCTCTCTTCTAAGACTATATGCAAACTGGAGAGCAGAGGAAAGGAGATATTATACCCACTCCATCTTTATGCAGCTATTATTTCTCAAGGTCACTCCATAAACAAGCTCATCCACTGCTACATTGTCATTCCAAGGTCATGACTACACCTTTAAGCATCAATTTTCTCTTTAGAAGAAATACCTGCATGAACCTCGCAACAACATGAAGCCTACACAGCATTTGAACTCTCAGGTGAAAAATGTGGTTATTTAACCATCGTGTTATTCAAAGACGTGTCTCCCTTTTACAGAAAAAAAAGTCCTTATTCAAAATCCCAGTGTGATACTTCCTTCCCTTGGCCTGCTGTCACAGAAAGAAAACTTCGACTAGGATGTCGTTTGCTCTATTTTCACTTTAAGTATGGGCTTTAAAGCTGTTACTCACCATACTTGTTAGTGGAAAGAATATCAGATAAGAACTGTCCTGCTAAGCCTTCATCTTCATCCTCATCCTCTTCCTGATCCTCCCACATATCATTCGAATCATCTGTTTAGAAAACAAAAATTTCTATAAATAAATAAGATCTAAGAGGTCCAGTCTGACCATCACTCTACAGGGGACTGTGTAGTTTTCAGGCAAACATTCCTGCTCGAGTAGGTGCCTGAAGGGAAACCTGCAACTTTGCCAGCCCTTCGGAATGAGTGACTCAGGAACTGGAGATAAGCAAAAAGCAGCCACAAGAATGGATGTCAAAAGTAGGGGAGGAAGAAAAGGCAAACCAGATACACCACGAAAGGATAATTTTATTGGCATATGGTCAGATCTCATCTTCCAAACTGGCCCAAAATGATCTTCAGGTTTAAGAATGCATAGACTGATTTTAGTCTTTGGATGACTATTTAAGCCTTTGCAATTACAGATACACTATGCTCTACTGTGAGTTTCGTATTACTATAAATGCTTCTAAAGGGATAACAAAGTAGATTTAAGCCACACAAAGAGGAAAAGCAAACCCAGTATTTTACCTTGGCTCCAATCTGCAGTTGTCTGTCTAGATGCATTTGCTTCCATCGCATTAGAGAGTTCATTTATTATTAATTTTAAGATTTTTACTAACAAAGGAATGTTTGTCCAGCGTTCAGGATCTATAAGAGAATATATACATCTATGTATTCATACTGGTTTTAATAAAAAGTTCTTTAAAATATGCCTTTTTTGTGGTGTTTTGGTTTTAATTTTACCATACATTTAAAATGCTCACAGATGAGCAGAAACTTCCAGGTTGGGAGGAAAAAGAGCCTGACAAAAAACCCTAAATGTTCCTTCCATATACCTTCACAGCCAGATTTCTAAAGATCTTAACTGCAATATCAAGTCTTGCATATTTTGAATGAAGGGAAGGCATATAAAATCTTCACAGCTCAATTAATTTGTGAGTCTACTCAATGAAAAGTTACAGATGAATTCATTAAGCACTCTACTCTAAAGCTCTTGTTGCACATCTAGCAGTGCTTTCACATAAATGAGTGGTGCAGCTCTCCCACACCTGGCTCTGCCCATTCCGAGACACTGCAAGCTCCAACTTTCCCTCACCAGGGCTCTTGCAAGGCCCAATTACTCCACAGTGACAGCCAGTGGGTTTGTCCTTAATTGCACAAGTAAAGATCCTATCAAATAAAGAAACTGGGAGCACTAGTTTTAACTCTTTAGCTGCTCAAATGCTAGCAATTACTGTTCTTCTGACTCAACAATATCCAAGTTTGTTTGGTTTGTGCTGTTTGAGGACAGCAGCTCCCGGTGTCTTCCCCTCTGGGGCTCAGTCCGCAGAAAAAAAACCTGCCCAGTGCACTCTCCGCTGTAATATCTAAATCACTATAGAGGAATCTCCAACCAAGGATTTTGGGTTCAGCCAATGAAAATTAAGACAAGTCTTATGTAGGAGACAGGCCAAGCTTTCCTTAAAAGTGATCTCTAACTTGTTGAAATCATTGCTGATATTTGTGAAAGTGTCTCATCAAAAAAACCACTTTTATTTTTAAAATCTCTGCATTCACTAAACACACCTTCCTCTCAGAGAAGACACTAGGGAAATCACCAATCCTATCACATTAGATGGAACGGGATGCCGCAAAATAGCCGTGAATAGCCCTATCCCATCTTGTATTAAATCAGAGACATCAGGAGTCTTCCAAATCAGTCTTTGACAGAATTAAAGCAAATAGTGGATACATTAAGTACATGATGTATGGATTAGCTCTAAAAAAACCAATGTGCACCTTCTGTAGGAAATCTCCCACAGCTTTGTGTGATCTGCAAGATCTATTTTACAGCCTTTTGTAGCATCTACAAGGGGAAAAAAAAAAACCCTGTTAAAAACAGTAAAATGATTACTTACTTTTGGCTGACTTTGACCGTGTCCGTATTCCCTCATCCATATTAAATATTTCTTCTCCCTTTACCCTAATGTCCTGAAGTCGCTTGTCATCTGTGTTGATGCCATACTGAAGAAGTTTACACAACGCTACAGAGCTGGGGAGCAGGGAACAGGAAAATTACAGATGAGAATGTCTCCAAACTGCCTGGCTTCCCCAGTGAACCGTTAATAAGGAACACGTGTCCAGAGCAGACTTTCAGATCCCCTTTTGTCCACACTTTTGCCAAGAACAAGCATTACAGAATTTTCCTATTTCTCCTGCTTTATGTCAGAACCCAAAACTGGACTCATCTCCTGACCTGCATGACAAGCCAAAACCTGACACAGCTTCCGATTAAGCACCACCAAACAGTTTATGTACATTGAAAGTTTTTCCAGTTCAGAAGGGCCACGAGGTTAAACAAACTCCTGAAGCATCACATGCAGATGAAGATGGAATTAAGAGGAAAGCAGTGACAAGGAAGTATTTGCCTGATCCGCAGCCACAAACATCTCTTCTACTTTTCTCCAGTCTCAAAGCTCTTTTTCACATATGGTCCTTCACAGCTCAGCTACACTCAGACCTTGTAACTTGCTCCCTTGGTATCTTTACGTGTTCTTACCATCTCTGCTGCTCAGACTTCTATGCCACACTTTCAAACCTTCTCCAGTTTCAGGCTGTTTTCAAACCATACTGATGATGACTTTGACTCCAGGTTAAGCCCACCACTTTAGGCTCGGCACTCACAAACCTATCTCCTGACTTCACAAACCAAAGTTTCGGAGTTCCATGGAACTTGCTCTTTTTGTGCTTTCACTTCAAACCCTCTTTCTCTCCCACACCACGGCTCTCAGTTCTCATACTGCTGGTTTGGATCCGGATCTCACATGCCACCCCCAAGTTGCCCAAAGTTTTCCCATTGTTTCATCACACAAGTCAAGAGCAAACGGCCACTTCTTCAACCTGTCACTCGCAGGGATGGGGACTGTGGCACATGGAAGGTGTCAGCTATCTTCACGTTCCTTTTACCAACTCTAAACAGGACAGTCCCCTGAGCAGGCATTGCTTTTTTTCAGTGTGCAGAAAACACTGAGCATTTCCCAATGCATGGTAAGTATCACTGTAAATAATCAAATCCGAGTGTTTAATAGCATGGAGCCCTGCCAAGTCACCTGTACACAAATGGCTGTCATCTTGGACAGTATGGAGACAGCACCGACCACTAAAGTTTAACCTTGTTCTCCCTGTCAGCATCAGCCCTGGCTTTTCCCTGTGGCCACGTGGTCTCAGGGGATCCTGCAGACAACCCTGCCCTTTCAAAACAGGGATAAACCACTGCTCTTAGGATGAAACAGAACAAGTGTGACCAAAACCAGCATCAGATCCCCACTGTCTCTTGTTCTGCATGATCATTCACAGACTTCCATTTTAAACATGCCTTTTCTTATTTATTTCACAGGCTGACCACCTTATAACCATAACACACCAACACATACTAAGAAGTGAGTTAACAGCTGGTGAGACCCCTAAGAGTGGTCCATTAGGCTTCATATTTTCAGAAAAATCAAAGGCAGCAGCTGCAGCAAAATTTAAATTAATACAGAGCATTTCATGCTTTGGAATATAGCATGCAGTCCTGACTGGAACACAAATGTGCTCCTACAGCAAAAGGGAGAGAAAACTGTTTCAGTTGATTTCTTTATTGACTTTTAAGAGATCAGTAAATCAACAAGAAATCATCAGATTCTCTTAGGAAACCCTCTACAATGCCCTGAAACTACAGGAATAAAGGCAATTTCATGTGTGGAAGCTATTCTCATCCCATTCACATAAGTTCAGTCTCAAAAGCACTGCCATCCTTGCAGGAGACACCCCCTTCCCCCTAAGACTCCCTGTTCCACAGCACAGAGACAGCAGACAGCAAGAGGAGCACCTGGAGGAAGATCAGTGATTGCTCCAGTTCCCATGGCTCTCCTGAGCCAAACTGACAGTGCAGGGAAAAATGAATTCTGTCCAACACTGGCACACACTAATCTCAGTCTGAAGCAGCTCCCCCTTCCCTCACACCCAGTGCATGTAATTGCACTGGGACGATCAGTCAGCTAATGGTAATGCACGGATCCTGCTTATGAAAACATCCCACCTGACTTTGCCTTCATACTGCCCATAGAACAAGTGCTGTCGGCTCATCCACTCGGCCATGACGAATTCCAGGGCAGGTTTGCCTGTCGGTCCAGGGAGACTACACAGGAACTCCAGAAGTGGTTCCAGTTGTGAGTGAACCAAGTGAGCAAACACCATAATCAAAGACTACAAGAGGAGAAATGAAATGTTAGCTGTACATAATTTAATAGCTGAAAATGCTTTATCAAATATTCAAGTAACTGAGTTTTCTGCAAGAGTAGAGACTGTGCTTACCAACCCCAGGAGGAAGAGAAAGTACAACCCTCTGCGAGACACACTGTGCTACACAAGCTACAGCCAACAGCACCAAAAAAACCACAGCAGGAATAAGTTTACTCACACCCATGCCCTAAACTAACTAACCATCCTGAAGTGAAGATTAAAAACCTATTTTAAAAAAAATCAGAGGCTGCAGTTGACTTTTGATTAGCAAAAATATCATATGGCAACACTCAGACACTGCAACTGCCTGAGTTTGCTCGATGGACCAGATGCCGTACACATGGTTCCACACACAGAGCTCTGAATCTGCACGTCCCCAGCAAAAACGTGTCTCATTATCGAGCTAAAACCAGAAGTTATTGGCACAGAGTCAGAACCCATATTCTCTTCCCTTTTCACCCCAGGGACTTCCCATCATCACCTCCGCCACAGGACCACTCTTCTCCCACATCATCACATCATCATTCAGGAGCACTTTTCTAATTCTGAGTGCACTTTGAACACAAGTTTTAGGCAAAGAACTGTAAGTTTTAGAAAGGCTTTTTTTAGAAGATACAGTTTTACAGTCTGAGTCTTAAAGACGAGGAGTAGAACTCGTATGCTGCGTATGTCTAAATGTCATTCTCCAAGTCTGAGGCCATCCCCATAGGCTTCCCTGGGGAAAAGCTGCCTGTCTCCAGAGGTCCAGCTTTCAGGCTGACGCAGGGAAGAGATTCAGCACTGTGAAAGGCTCATTTCTCTTCCCCTGGCTACAGGGGCTTCATGTGACTGCTTCAGATTTAAGCTTCCACATCTTTTAAATCCAAAAATAGGCAAAGTGAGAGCCATTCTGAACATTTAAGAATCAGTGTTTCCAAGGGGAAAAAAAAATAAAAAAATCAAGACTTTAAGTTGGAATCTGTGCTGACATCTGAACAGCCTTCTTGATTCACCATGTGCTGGCTTGAAAAATGCACATACAAAAAAATCAGAGGAATACACAGGATAAAAGGATTACAGCAGAGCAAGCCTCAGCCAAGCATGACAGTGACAAGAAAGACCACAACTGGGATAAAAACATACCATAGAAGTGTGCCACTAGAAGCAGTCAAGGCTAGAAAAGATGGTGTGCTCTTCTCTGGCCTCTCATCTGATGTAGGCTAACTACTCCTCTCAGCCACCAAAAGTTCACTTTGTCTCAACTCCCAGGCATTTATCCTCCAAATACAGGACAAAACCACTTAAAAATGTGCTGCCTTTGCCACAACATCCATGCTTGGGCAACTCCTGTCCCCTCCTAAAGGTTCACTGCTTGCAAGCACAAGGTTATAAAACATTCAAGATGTGTTAAAGCCTACGCACAAGGACCTGGTTTCCCCTCTAATGTGGACAACCCTGCTCTTTGAACAGAGCAGGCATTTTTCTGATTACTTCAAGAAGATATGGCGAATCAGGACCAGAGGAATTGGAACGGCCTGCCCAGGGAGGTGGTGGAGTCACCATCCCTGGAGGTATTTAAGAAACGTGTGGATGTGGCACTTCAGGGCATGCTCTAGTGCCTGAGATTGTTGGGTTGGGTATTATGTTTTGTTTTGTGGGGGGTTTTTTTGGTGTTCGTTTTTTTTTGTGTGTGTGTCTGGTTGGATTCGATGATCTCAAAGGTCCCTTCCAACCATGAAGATTCTGTGATTGTGACCTCTAATTGCAGTAGCCATAAATAATCAGGCACACAATTAAAAAAAAAAAAAAAGACATTTTTTTTGTCCTGACACCTCTGCTTATTCTCCTGGGTGCCCAGCTTGCTCACCTGCATCACACTGAGCGTCTCCGCTTGTTGCATTTTGCTCAGGATAGCTCTCAGGATCTGGTCCAGATTCTCTCCCAGCTCGCTTCCTGCTTTCGAAATTAAAGTGGAGACCAGCCTGCCCACAAAGGCAGCAGTGAATTCTGAGGTCCTTGGATCTAGAAGCTGGCTCACCACCTGCATCACGTACCACAGTCCATTGTGGCCTTGCTCATCATGCCATTGTGCTATTTGCTCCAGTGCCACCGAGACGTATGCGCGCAGACACTCGCCACCATTCTAAACAAGAAAATCATCATGTTAGAATTACCCTTTCTAGGTAAGGTAGCAGGGAGGTGTGGGAAGACATCTCCTTTCATCACCCCAAAAAGACTCTTAACCGACATGAAAACAATGGGCAAAGTAGTGGCATCTGTAAAAGATCCAAGCTCTCTAATGTGCAGTAAAATAAGCGTTTAAGTTTAAAAATAATTGCTACAGACTTCAGTTCATTATCAAGTACAAAACTCTTCACTGCCCAGGCAGCTCTCAAGAAGATTATCTATACTAATACAAAGACAACCTGAAGTAGCTGCAGTTTTGTTTCAGTCTTGTTACCTAGAGAAATTCCAAGAGATTCTAACAAGTGGGAGATAACACAGCAAAGAAATTTGCCCTCTCCTTCCTACCCATATAAGTACAGGAAAAAAGTGCTAGAAGGGGGAGGTCTAGGAGGTCTTCTGCGCAGGACATCTCTTGCTTCCCTGTGTCTGAAGACAGTCTCTGCCATTCTTAGGTGTGATGGAAGTTATTACAGGGGAAGAAAAGCTTTTTTTGTTTGGGTTTTTGGGGATTTTTTTAATGTGCTCCAGAGGCCTAAAATAGGAAAAAATTCAAGGCTTCTGCTTTACTCCAATCCTCCAAATTAAGGAATGATCAGTAGGAGTAACTGCAGGCCCTTATGCAGCAGTACTTTCATGATAAACTGAAGGTGGCAGAGACTCCTGGAGAGGTGCCTGGGCTCCCTTAAAGACTACACTATGTCACCTGTCTTGCTTGGTTACTTCTCTTGGACCTGCATAGCCCTGCAATCCTCACCGTTCCCCAGTGTTACCTGCATAGTGGCATTGTCATCTGTGTTTAAGCTGCACTGAGCCACGGCAGGGAATGCTTGGCAGATGAGGAGCTGGGACAGAGGAGGTTTTGTATTCCTCACAACTGTGGTCAAGATATCAATAGAAGTCTGAAAGGAACACAAAGAGAAGCACTGTTACAGCAGCAGCCAGAGAACACTAAGTCAGCACTACCCACCCAGCATCAAAGGCGTAAGCTGGAGGGATGTGAGCCAGCACTGCGATCACATCCTGATTTTACAGTCCAGAATATTTTTAAAATCAGAGTACCCTGGAGTCATGCACCCACAGCACCACCGTATTTGACATGGACACGTGGTGTGCGCTGTAAGAGTTCCTAAGGCAGTTCAAACATTAAAAGCAGTGTAACCACTTAAACATGGCAAACAGTTTCACAGTACCCCAATGCTAGTCGTTACAGCCAGAGAACTGTTCTAGCTGACTTGTTCCATTTTGTTAATATTGATTTTAATTTGTTTTAATTACCCATGAATGATTGTTACAGTCAGACCAATCAATAGGCAGATTATAGGCATATTGATAAAGACGTTTATGGGTTTAAGTCTATACAATCATTCTACATAATCAATGCTTAATCTTTCCTAAACCAGCTTTTTATAGAAAGGACAAACCTGTACAATTTATCTCCAGCAATTCATACATATGTGACATATAAATCAGAAAAAGCCTTAGAAAAAAAGTGCAAGGAATAGTCACATACCCTGCTGGAAAACATTCCACCAAAAGATGGCTATGGCAAAGCACAATGACTAGGGATACACTGCAGAGACTGAAGAAGGCAGTTCAAATTTAACTTTGGAAGCATCTCCCCCCACCTGCACTTTGCCTCCTCTCCACAAAGAAACTTCTACCAATGATCGAAGTCATTGTGCCAAAGCAGTTTAAAAGCAGCCCTCCTACGTGACAAAGCACAGGGAATCTCCAGCTGAGACCACGTAGCACTTACTGCACAAAGCCCTGCTGGGATCTTGTCCGCAGGGGCCTGCATGATGCTGACCAGAGTCGGTATGAGCCTCATCTGCATCGGACCCTGGCAGGCTTCGATCTGAGCGAGCTCCTTAAAGATATCTTGGGCAAGAGAAGCAACAACTGGATCTGGACAGAGAAAGCACCATTTACTAAAACATACTTAGAAACACACCTCAGTTTTTGCTACCACTATTTTGAATAGGCAAAGAGGCAGGTTTCCTTTCTAGCTTTACCTTTGAATGAATTAATATTCATTCAAATTATAATTTATTAAGTTTTCAGCAGCAGGATTCAGCAGCAAAACCAACCGTACTTTGAGAATGTAAGTTGAACACATACCATTGCTGTACTTCAGAAATATTGCAATCGTGAAGGGGCAGATTTTGTTCTCCACACTTGCTGTAAATGCTGGGTCGACCGTACAGACGATGCAGAGTGTCTCCATCACGAGGTTCAGGACCTCCGAACTGAACTGAGTTGCCAAGTGGATCAGTCCATCCAGGATACTCGGAAGGAAAGGCTGCAACACATGGGTGCTCTCAGAGATCTTCAGCTGGTCACAGTAGCTAGGCGAGAAATTTGTGATACAAAAATACACATTGAATATATTAAAGTGATTTATACATTTAACACTAGATGATATAGAAGGGGTTATTTCACCCCACCTATTATTTTTCCTTCAGTTCACTCCTCTAGAACTTTTTCCCATCAGTCCACTACTCTTCCTTGATCTCAGCTATCCTTCCTCCTCACTTCATCCCCAACGGTTCGCAGGAGCAGAGTTGACCCAAGTAATGTTAAAAGCTTCCACTGTCTTCTAGCAAGAATTCTCTGAAGAACTGCCCAGTGATGGAGAAAATAAACCTTGAGGGGTAAAAATAGTCCGAGTCTCACTGCTTACAACATCTTTAATTACCGTGTTCTACAAGTGAGCTAGGGAGAACAACTGCAGGAATAGCTAAGTTTATTCACCATCATTTCAGTGCAAACATGAGACAAGGTGGTTTTGGGGAGTGGGGAAGAGTAGTTCTTTTGTGTGTGTTTGTTTTTAAACCAATGTTTAATTTTCACATTAGGGTCAATACAGCAGATCTTCCCCTTTTTCTTCTTGAAACTTATTTACAAAAACACGATGCCAACACCACATCCCATTCCTTATTGTTGTGATTTGCTCCACAAGCCCGTATCAAGTCATGCAGCCACCATTGTGACTGCACAGGAGTAATCTTGATTTCATTGTTATGCCTTCCATCGCGATCTAGTTCTGCTTCTCTTTGGGACTGTATTCATTATAACATTTTATTTTAGCCAACCCTGAATCTCAATTTCATATCCCTCATTAGTTATTCTATTTTGAGCCTGCTTGTTTACACTTTTTAAGTTGAAATCCATTTCATTCAAAGCAAATTCTTCCACAGTCTATACAGAAATATTATCAATATTTTAACACACCAGTTTTTAAGTGCAATTTATAGCACCTATCCCTTCAGAATATCTTAGGGTTTCCTTACCCCCAGATAGCTCTGACTGCAGAGATCCGGACAGAAGGAGGCTGGGTTTCGTGCAGACCACTGACGGTAGCCTGCAGGAACTGCTGGATGAGCTCAGGAGACATGGCCACTGTGAAACGGCTGGCAGCCCACAGAGCACGGCCCAGGAGAAAAGGAGACACTGAAGCAGAACAAAAAACCCCAAGGGTGCTAGAGTAAGTTCTATGTGTTTGAAATTACAGCTGCTTCCATTCATTATCCAAAATTTTGCCATCCCAGGAGGAAAACAGTAAGATATGACACAGAAGATCAGCATGCAGGCATACAAAGAATTTTTGTTGATGGGCAGAATCCAGTTTATTTTCTTAGTTATTTCAAAAAATAAATTTATTTGTTTAAAGAAAAAAAAAAAACAACAAACTTCTTCCCCTCAAGCAGTTACACTTGGGTTCTTTCATCAATACAGCAATACACGCTTTAGTGATCATGGAGGCTTTTTCACTCAGTTCCTGTTCACCCAACTCAATATTCTGTCCCCGACAGCAGCAAAAAGGAGAAGCTTCAGGGAAAGAATTAAAGAAACAGGTGTATACACGGATCTTCTACAGCTTACTTTTCTAGTTTCTAGCCATCACCTTGTAATTACAGAACATAACATTCAAGAGCACCAGAGAAACAGTGAATAGTCATTATCTACTCACCTGTTGACAGTTCTCAAGGTATGAGGTATCTTTATTGCACTTAACCCTTCTGCCTTTTCAGGCTAAAGGTATCCTTATCTATTTAGGCTATCCTCAAACAGATAATGCTCTTTAGCTCTCAGCATCTTTACTGCCATTAGTTATACTCCTGCAAGTATTAGTTTTAAGATGAGGACATAAACTCCACCCAAGATGTATAGTAAGAGAAAAACTTTCTTTTTTAAGCATTATAAAAAGCAGGATTCCACTGCTTTATTACCACTACTGAGCATTAAATGAACTATCTATATAATGACTCCAGGGGCAATTTCTAGAGCATAACAGCTCATTTACAACCCAATACCACATATGTAAGTGTGTGTAAATATATGTAAATAGCTGAGGTTGTTTTTGTTTTGTTTGTTTTTACACGCATTACATGCTATGCACTTTGCACACTGGTTCTTCATTCAAAATTAACCCAAAAAAAGAAAAAACCTTCTTTGTAACAGCCTAAATGCTTCTTTGATGAAAGCATCCAGCAATTTGTTTTTCTGCACTGACACAACTTAATGTGGACTCATCAATAATGCTCACATTGGCTTAAAATTTCTCAAATTTTAATTATTTGCAAGAACTTTTGAGGTCTGACTTTCAACAACTCCTCTGACTTCCTTGCACACTGATGTAAGATAACACAGAAGGTAGAAGCCTGCAGAGATCCCAGTAACAGATCCCACTCAGCCAGGAGTATTACCTGAACTCGTGTGCTACAACCAGTGTCAGCCTCAGTGTAAAGAAAATGGGATGGTCTGGGGCTGCAGGAATTCTGAAGCCTGTTAAACACTGCTGGTGTCTTTCCCAGAAAGAGGTACCAGACAACAGAGCAGCTCTTTTCCAGCAAGTTCCCCAAGCAACTGTCCTTCCAGGTTCAAGCATCCAGCCCACAGTAAGTTTCAACTGAGAGCAGCATCCCACATTTAAAGGACTTACATTAGACCTGGCAGCATGTGTGAACTCACAAGGTAAGACTACACGCTTCCACATGTACAATGTGCACACCTGCATTTCACAGCCCCACACGCATACAGCAGCCTGACACTCATTTGGAAGAGATTTCCAAGGTCTGGCACTCAGCAGTTACTCCAATGACAAGGCCCAACATACCTGAAAGGTTGAGGTCTGCAAGAACAACGTTCGTCAGGAAGCCGTGCATATCAAAATGGATTCTGCCATTCTTCACACTGTCTGTGATAATAGACTTCACAGAGCCCAGGGCCAACATACAGGCTTCATGTATTTTCCACCTGCAAAAGAATTCAGATGCCTTTTCAGAGGTTTTTCCACTACCATCACCTTAATGAATAAATAAAAATTCTCAAGTGAAACCATTACAATTTTTGGTCTATTTCCTTGAACCCAAAGCAGAGAATTTAAAAAGGCACTGAAAGAAATGAACATTTGCAAAACTCTGCAAGCTGGGGGCTTGGAAACATCCCCAGCATAGCAGTGTTCTCAATCACTTTCTAAAATACCTGTTGAATAACTGTTACTTCTTGTACTGATTTGTTCCCATAATAAAAAAAGAAATTATAGAGTTTTCAATGAAGGCTTACATCACCAACTGTGCCCTGCCTGACCACTCTGTGTGTGGAAGCACTGTGATACCCAGTACACTGAAGGTTTAAAAATGTCTGGGTTTGCATTAATGCATGTTAATTATGATAAAATAGGGTTATGGGCAAATACCACTTCTCCTTGGTTTTATTTGTGAAGCAAATAACCTATTTTAAAACTTACACAATTAAGGCAGACTGGGACTCAATGTCTGATTTCTCTGACATTCAGTTGCTTCTCACTATACAGAGAGGCTACTCTGACACTAATATTCAAAATAAATGCAAACACTGAACTAATAAACTGGAAAACCAAGACAGAACACTTATGGAACACAATTGGGTACTCTTGCAGTTGAACTTTCTCCTCCTATCCCCAAGGAACATTAAAAAATGCAATCTGGCTCAAGAGCTGCTGTACTTCCTTTTTCTCCTTATCAAATCTCATCCTTTTCCATCAATGTCACACGAAAAAAAAAAAAGCGATTCAATTGTGCTGTACCCAACCTTGCAGAAGAGCTTGCCTCTCATTCAGTGTCATCCCCCACTGCCCCATCTCCTTACCAGTGCTCAGCACCATTGTTTTTTGCCTGCTCAGCTTCTTGTAAATGTCTTGTAGCAGCCGCAGCCAGAGCAGTCGCACTCTCATTCTGGAAATCAGCAGCCACAGCCTGCACAGGAGGAAATGGTAACGCTTATTTGTATAGACTTTTGAAAGTTATTCTTCTCTCCAAATGCCATTCATGAAGCTAGGTTTATTATTTCTTATTATTATGTTGGTTGCATCTTAATATGGAACATGTTTCATACCAGCAACAGATCCTGTGCAGCAATCCTCACTGTGTAGGAAAAAGTGTCATCATCTTCATCCTCCACAAACTGTTGTGGATTTGCAGTCCAAACTTTTATCTGAAACAGAAAAGAGACAAGGAGACAGGGTGAATGAAGAATTCAGAACACCAAGGGTAAAAGGGAGCTTTTCTATTTCCAGTAATGTCAGTTTTGCAAAATACAGATTTTTTTTCTCTGATGTAAGAAGTTGCCATCTTCAACTGATTTTTCTTATATTCTATTGGAGAAACCTTTGAAAAGAAGTGCCCCTCTGTTCTGAGCTCATCTTGCTCTTCTGCTCCTCTTTTGAGATCAGAATTTGACAGAACTAACGACTGACCTGGAATCAATGCTACACAGTGTTATTTATAGATGAGAAATGGGAGAAGCAGATAAATCTTTAACAGAGTGCCTATTTTTATGCATGCCTACCTAAACAAGAGAAAAAGATGATGTCTGGCAGGCTTGAGAGGCCAGGAGCCACGTAGAATTTCAGTACGAATTATTTCACAGTAGTAGCACAGTCCTTTCACTATCACAGAACCCTGGCTACTCCTTTCAGCAATTTAATCCTCATATTCACAGCATTTCATGAAGGGACGAAGGAAGAAAGCTTGAGTTGGGGTTGTTCATCCTGGAGAGCAGAAGGCTCTGGGGAGACCTTACTGCAGCCTTTCAATGTATAAAGGGAGCTGATAAGAAAGATGGAGAGAAACCTTTTAACAGGCCCTGTTGTGACAGAACAAGGGGCAATTGTTTTAAACTGAAAGAAGGCAGATTTAGATTAGATGTATGGAAGAAATTCTTTACTGTGAGGGTGGTGAGACACTGGAATATGTTGCCCAGAGAAGTTGTAGGTCCCCCATCATTGGAAGTGTTCAAGGTCAAGCCGGACAAGGCTTTAAGCAACCTGATCTAGTGAAAGATGCCCCTGCCCATGGCAGGGGGGTTGGACTAGATGCTCTCTGAAAGTCCCTTCCAGTCCAATTCTGTGATTTGCTGTCCACATTACACTATCCAGGAACCTTGGATGTTCCTGTGCACCCCTGGCACAACTAAGTGACAGAACAGCCTACTCAATCACAGCAGCTTCCATGAACTGAAATTCTTCCCAGGACATCAGCTGCTTTACATTTCTCATCTCATTTGCTTCCTACACAAGACAAACGTGCTCACCTGCTCCTCTGTGATCTGCATATAAAGGAGGATGTAATAGATCAGCTCTGGCAAAGCCTTCTTCACTGTGCTCTTAAATTTGTTGTTTTCCAACAAGGCATGAACAAATTCAAATATACTGAACACGAGGTTTTCAAAGCCCAATACTTCACCTGAAAAAAGAAGTGGGGGAAAAAAAAAAGAAAAAAAGAACATGACTGAAGATGCCAACTTACAAAAAGGCAGAAGTGAAAACAAACCCCATGACTGAATATGGTAACATACAGAAAGGCATACATGGGTGTGAAATATAGTTACAAAACAGTTAGCTTGTCTGATGAGATAATGGTTGTTCTTACTCCTGGACTAGCAAGGGCAGCAGCAGCCCCTGGAGGACATCTGACCTCATCACTTTGCTCTTTTCTCACTTCACTGCACACCCCTCATTAAAAGTGATCAAGCTCAACCTTAAACCTGTTTGGTTTTCTTTTGTCCTATTATTTTGCACGAACTCCTGCAGTGTTTCAGTTACTGTTTTGACAACAATAATAGGCAAGTCCATTCCCTCCTCAAAAGGGAAGGCAAAAGTCCAGTTTAACAAGTTCTTACCATCAGAATCCACAGGGTCCTCCACCTCTTCTGTGTAATTTACTTCTGTTCTCACATAAGTGGACGGAGTTAAGTAAATACACGTTTCTAAAGAACTGCATCTATTTAGGAATTAATCTGTTCCTATCTTAAAATTCCTGATAACTGAGGAAGTTTTCTTTCTTAAAAACATCTTAGACTTCAGGCACAGTCCTGCATTTCAGACAGAAGACAAGCCCCAGAGCTCCTGGTTTTGTCCATTGCCCAACTTCTACGATCGCTTCCACAGCCCACTTCCACATCCTTTCAGTACCTCCTTCAGATCTCTTGATTCACTTAAACCAAATCCTCCAAGTAACCCAAAACTTCACTTGTGTTAAAATTTTGCAAGAACAGAACCGGGGCCAGTCTTTTTTCAGTGGTGCCCAGGGACAGGACAAGAGCTACCGGGCACAAACTTGAACATAAGAAGTTCCACCTAACCATAAGGAGGAACGTCTTTCCTTTGAGGGTGGCAGAGCCCTGGAACAGGCTGCCCAGGGAGGTGGTGGAGTCTCTGGAGACATTCAAACCCACCTGGACATCTTCCTCTTCAACCTGCTCTGGGTGGACCTGCTCTGACAGGGGGTTGAACTGGATGATCTCCAGAGGCCCCTTCCAAACCCATAGCATTCTGTGATTTCCGTGAACCATTTTCAGGGCGAATTCAACACTTCACCACTGCCAAAGGGTGAGGAGCCACCCCATGACTCCATGTGCTTATTTATATCAGCTCTGCTCCTCCTCAGGCCTCTCCACTGCCTCAATCCCTGGGCAGTGGCAGAAAACTAACCTGGAGGTGGAGAGGAAGGAGGTTCTCTGGAGATGGTGAACTGAAAGTCCAAAAAATGCCACAGCAAACAAAAGGGAAGGAAGGACAAGACTCTCCCCTTCTGCAAACAAAAAACTATTTTGTAAGCTCACCAGCCAGCAGGAGTCAGGCCAGGGGAGGGAGAAATACAACATCAAAAACTTAAACAGCTCCTTGTATTTTAACAGCTGTCTAAAAAACCTCCCAAAAACCAGCTGACCTTGAAACTATACGGTCTCCACTTGCTCCAGGACTAAGGCTACGTGTCTGGTTTCCCTGCCCATTTTCATTCTATAATAGCCTATCACCCAATATACAGCAGGGTTCTGAAACACAAGACTATGCAAGCAGCATAAAAACATCCAGATCTATGATCTCTAGGAAAACAGTCATTATTAAATTAGGGAGGAAAAGCTCAGTCAACCCTTATGCTATTATAACACAGTGTCCAATTCTGGTGTTCATACTAAAAACAGAAAAAGTTACAAAAGAAAGCTCTGTATTCTACAATTACTCTCTCATTATAAAAGGCTAAAAATGCAACTTTTGGATTAACAATATGGAAAGATTTTACTTATCAGTTTGCAAGTACTGGGAAAACTACCAACAGAACCCCTCTAACATGGCAGGTTGTGCAGCGAAGTGATGACTGTTACAAAATTCAGAAGGCAAATCAACTTCAGCAGCAAGCGTAAGCAGCCGTTAGTACTGCTGTAGCAAGGGATGTTGTAGATTTCCCTTCACCTGAAGGCTTGACACCTACACCACAGATCCCTGTATTCTGGCACAGACTACTCGATGTACCATGCTCTTCAGCTGTGTTCAGGTTGTTACCGAGTATGAGACAGTTTGTCTTGTTCTAGTCACGTTAAAACCATTCACTACAAAGGATATAAGGCAGCACTTTCTGTAAGGGTGTTCCAGACAATGGGCAGGATCTGCTGCATCGATGAAACCATGTGCTTTGGATAGTTTTTCACAAGTGCTGTCACAGCCTGGAACAAAAAAGAGCATCAATCAGAAGCGAAACCGGGAAAACCATCAAACACACACTCAAATCACGGGCTGCTGTTCCATTAACAATTGAGATCACTCAATGTCTTCCTGCCACCAAGGTCTCCTCCTCTCCCTCCTGACCAGGCTTCCCTCACTTGCACAAACTCTGACAATCAGGCCCTCTTCATATTTGCTCTTTTGCAGGGAAACAAAGGGATAACGCGAGATGTACGACTCTGGAAACAAAGACAATGCAAAAATTTGGCGGCAAAGTATTGACTCCGATCAGAAGTACATCACTGCACAGCACTGTCTGAATACGATCACCACCTGGAAGCTCTCTTGTCCCAGAAAATGAACTCTAATATCAAGTGAAACCAGACCACAGCCTACTTCCCACACTTCTACACATGCAAACTCTCCATTTGCGCATCCAGGGGATAGCTGCGTATGGAAATACCCACCCCGATCAGTTCTCTCGTTCATGTGAGCTGCTGATCCAGGCGGCTGTGCCAGCCCAACACAGGGGCTGCTTTGGGAGCAGCTCAGCAGCTCTACAGCAGACTGTGCCTGGGGTTTCAGGAAGATGATTACCCTGACTGAGGGGAGCCCTTTCAGTGGCGCTTGCCAAAAATCTTTTGGGATCCTCCAGGAGTCAGAGAGCTTTCACTCCACCCAAGAGACACCATTCTCCCCCTGCAGGGGCACAGCTCCAGTTATTCTATATTGGGTACAGAAGAGCCCCTCAAAGTGCCTGACTGGCAGCCTCTGTGAGACATATGGGTCTAGGTTTGTTTCTACTTACCCAATACTAAATCGAACAGTTCATCTGGTTTGTTTGTAGCATTGGGTATAAAATTTTATTTGGAAATAAAAAATAATAATTCACCTTCAAGGAAAAAAACCCCAGCATCCTAATATCTGTATTGTGGCCACTGTGTCTGTCAAGAGTGGAGAGCCAGAAAGAATCCAGACATGTAAGTTTGAGAATGAATCTGGGAGGTGATAGAAGCATTAGGGAAGCGACCTGTTGACAAAAACCAGCCTCTGAAAAAGAAAAGAAGTTTATGCAGGTCCTGGCAGAGGATCTGAACCTGGTCTGCAGGATTGCTGCCAACTCAACACCACAACTGTGGCCACAGTAGCATCTAAAGAGACTTGCCACTGCTTATGAACCCTATACAAGTTTTTCTAAGCTCCATGCCAAGACAACCTTGCAGGAAGGGCTGCTGGAGTGGGTAGGAGAGTTTTTCAATTCAAGAGTTCTGCAGTTCTAACAACAGAAAGCTGCATTTGCAAGTTCACCACTTTACTGCAGTGCAAGTCGTTAAAAAAAGAGCACTCTCTCCTGTCAAATGTTGTATTTCAACCCCTGGCCTTTCATTCTGCCAATTCCCACTGCTTGTCTGAGCTAAAAGAACTGCTTCACAGACCTCCTGCTCCTCCTCTGCCAAGCCCCACGTACTGCTCCACCACCTATTAAATCCTCCAGGAAAATTCTTATCCATCTCTCTTCACAAAGCCAAGCTGCTCCTCAAGCAGGATGTTCAATGGCCAAGCCAGGCAATAACTGGCCGTTTCCACATCTGTAGCCTGAGTCACCACGTAGACACACCAAAATCACCTCTGGAGGAGCAACACCACAGCTCCAGAATGTCCTCCAGCTGTTACACAAGCAAACATCTCCACTAGTTGCTCAGCATCTCCTTAAGGTCACTCTGTATGAAAGCCTTTTCTTGCTTCACACCCTTCTCTGTCTAAAGACACAAGTAAAATCCCAAATTTGTGGATAAAAAGCTTAAAAAATATGCTAGCCATCAGCAGGAGAGCATGTTAAAGCTGAACGTTCAGTAAGAGCACAGCAGGTGCAGGGTATGTACTTTGCTTAGGAAATTTGCCCCCAAGACACAGCTGCCACCTTGTCTTCCAGGCAAGAACAAAGAGGGTAGTAGTAATTATTTTTTTAACTAATTATTTGTTCCAACACCAAAAAATAAGCTTAACTTTTCTGACCCACCTACAGGTGTCCAAAAAGCAGATTTTAAGCATAAGTAAAGCAGCACTACAGCAAGGTTGTAAGATACTTTAGACTGTTGGTTAATTGGTGCTTTTGATATAGTTGCTGCATACTAAGTACATCATATTTGTATTCCCTTGCTACGAAATCTGCCTTAACTCTGTTACTCGTCATGTTTAATCACCATTTCTCTCAAAACAATCAATAGTGGCACGTTCAACAACAACACTGGAATTGGGATTCAAGAATCATTTAAGCTGCAGCTCATTCACCCTCAGAGATACATTACGCTACTGGTATTTTGTTCTAGTCCTCATGGTTTTTTGCTGAGGCCATACCTCCCATCTCCTCCGTGGGATACAGGCACTGGCTTTCTGATAAACTGCTTCTACACTCATAACTATGTTTGGAAAGACTGGGGACAAATTAACAATCAGTGGTTTGCCACAATGTGATCCAACCTACCTACTCTCTTCTCAGGATCACTGTCCCAGCGCGTCAGGCAGAAGCGCACACTTCAGTATTACTCCTTAAAGCTTTCGACACTGTCCTGCATAACATTCTTAGATGGAAAGCAAGACATTTTAGGTCAGGGCTGCCTCTGATTTCCACCAAGAGCTCCACAAACCTTGGAGTGCAAAGCTCTCAAGAAACGGGGAAGGAAAAAAAAAAATCTTCCTGTCATTTGCTGTATAGCACTTCATTAAGGAGAAAAAGACAGGATTGAGTTCACATCTGGTTGAA
Source organism: Limnodromus scolopaceus (assembly GCA_028565335.1). Taxonomy (NCBI): domain Eukaryota; kingdom Metazoa; phylum Chordata; class Aves; order Charadriiformes; family Scolopacidae; genus Limnodromus; species Limnodromus scolopaceus. Next base: position 619,690 of record JAOXNO010000014.1, on the reverse strand, counting down.
AATGAAGAAAGTCTCAACTCTCTCCTCCACTGCATCAGCATTTCAAGGGGTTCCTGTAATGATCTCATCTGTAAAGCTGGCTTAACTAATCCCTTGAGGTCTCCTACTTCTGCATTACAATGACTATAAAATCCACTTTTCTGGAAGGGAAGGCAATTTATGGGTCTTTCACCTGAATCCCTTTTCCCTTAAAAAATTGGTATCATCAGCTTAGAAACCCTAAGTGACAAAATCATGAATTGCCCTGAGTCAACAGCCAGAATACTCATCTCTTCAAAAAAGCCTCTACACACCACTCAGCAGCAACAGACCTCCTGAATTTACTGTTTAAATCCATACTGATTTTGTGCTGCCATCAACGCTACCCAACACACAATAGCGTATTCAGACCAAAATCCTCTCTTGTATTGCACCTACCCAGCAGTGGTCAGAAGCAGATGCCCACAGACAATTAACGAACAGAGCAAGAACACAATGACAGTTCCTCAAATGCCTTTCCAGTCTTTCAAAAGACTACTGCTGTATATCAGTGCAGACATACAAGTACAAATAGCTCCAATTCCTGTAAGCGCTGTTACGTAAATAACAAAAAAGGCTGCAGAACGTATGAATGTAACAAGAATGGAAGAACTGGTCTATGGTTAGAGAGAAACTATCAATTACAACTGCCTTCCATGTAGGCTGAAAACTACTTGTACTCATTAAACTTCCCAATGTACGTACCTGGAATAAGAGATTCAGACATTCTTGAGCTGCAGCCTGTTCAAATTGAGATTACACCCTGCAGAGTACCCCAGAGCATCCCCTTCATTAGCATTCTTATGCATTAGTGTCCCAGGAATGCAGCACAGAGTCAGTGGAAAGGAAAAACCCGCAAGAGAGTCTCTGAACAAAACCTGCCAACATCCTACCCCAAACTCTCTTCCCTTTGGTGCTGCACAGCAAGAAACAAGCTCTGGCTGTTTCCGGTGTATGATACCTGCAACCCCCTACTAAGAAGTGACAGGATGCCACAGCCAGGGGACTGCTGCCTTTAACAGGACTAGGAAAACAAGTTCCACAACACAGAACTCAGTAGTTGCTAGTTTGTATAATACAATGGCATCCTCCCAGCACTTATTTTCATGGCTCCAGCACAAAGCTGGTCATTATGAAAAACTTTTGATGCTTGGCTTCAATAATTCTTCCTTATTGTTTTCTTCAGGGAACACAGCTGAAAGCCTCAGCCGCCCATCTTCAGAAGCCTGTACGCTGTGACCCAAGTCTTGCTTATCCCAGCATATGTGCAAGCAAATGAAAGATCTGGATTTGATTCTGCAACTCCTGTTTTTGAGTTTTCTTTTCTCTCCCATGTTGCAGGCAGCAAAGCCTAGAACTCCAGTGCTTTCCCAGCTGTTGAAGGGATCTCTGTACCTACACTGGCACTCTTGTGCCCATGCACCGAGCTACATGTGCATGGAGCTCTGCAATCCAATCTTCTTTCTCCAGGAAACCAGGAAAATACAAAGACTTTCCATCTCTCCTTTGCAGATATCATCTAGCATTAAAAAGCAGGCAAGTTCTAGAAAAGCATCTGCACATAACAAGCTTTTAAAACTTCATTGCGGCAGAATTCCGCAGCATCTTTAGAAAAGACAGATATCTAACTACTGAGTACAGTGCCCAAACAAGATGCATCCAAGATGTCTCAGACCAGCAAATGACAAGGAAAGATGGCCCTTGTCCTCGGACAGACCAATCCCTATGGATCACTTTATGGACAGATCCCTATAGTTCTCATTATAGGTGTCTTCAGTACAGGTAGAACAATATTTCAATGTTGTATCGTGCTGGGAGCCAAAAACCTTCACTATTCATAACAACAGCATTACTAGGAGAGGTGACGTGCACTCAAGTTTCTCTGTTTTCTGGCACATCTGACACTGTACTGGTATTCAGTTCTTTATTTAATCAGTCTGAAGTCACTTACCTTTAAGACTTCCATCTTGAAGCCACTGTCCGATGTCGGTCCATCAGGTATTTGCAGGGCCTGAACAAAGGCCTCTGTGAACTGCTGCACCACAGGAAAAATCAGGACTTTGGCTGCACCCTGGTTACAATCAATGCAAGCAGAGGTGAACACAAGATACAGAACCCTCACATCTGATAAGTAAAGCACTAGAAGCAACAGAAATTGCACTTTCCTGCTACAAAACTGAAGTGAGACTCACGACAACTGCGGAAGGCTTTAAAGTCACATGAAATTCTTGTTTCAGACACCACGTTGGCTCTCTCCTCATGCTGGGAACTAAGCTCAGCTGAATCCCACCCTTCAAAACTGTACAGCACAGAGTGCCACAAATCACACACCTACAACTAAGCCATCACTTCAAACTCTACAGAGAGATCCAGACAATCCAGTCCGGAGAGTCTCTGGAGCAGTGCACATCCTCCTGATGAGGCACCTTCATTTGATTAGCTGAATCATGCCGCAAACCCTGCCACCAGGCGCCCCCCCAGGCTATAAAAGAAACCTGGGGTGACAACACCCCCCACCAGCAATTACACCAAGCCCTGAGGACTGCATTCATCCCCATCCTGAGCCACCCTCCCCCAAAGCAAACAAGCCCTTTGTAAACTGAGTATCAACAGCTGGTCTGAAGATACCATCATGATTCTTCCTAGGAAAATGTAGTAATTATTTTTCCAGATGTTAAAGCACTCCATAAGCAGTGCTTAGCAGAGCAAGTAATATTGAATAAAAATAATTTTATTGAGAATATTTCTCATAACTCCATAGCTAAGACAGAAAAGCCGTATGTTTAATTCAACTATGAAATGCCACCTTAGCAATTTATAAAAAGATTGCCTCTCTCTTTTTGAGGTCAAATTTCAATATAAGTTTTATATACAATGTAAAGAACACTTTCAGTCCTCCTCCAAAATAAGACAGTGGGAAGCTACTACTATCTTTTGGATACTGGTACCAACTGGATGGTATTATTGCATAAGTGACCTTGTCAGTGCTGTACAGACATGGTGAATTACCAGAACTTTCCAAAAGTCTGTACTGAATTGCTCCCTGTGCAAACAGGAAAGAAACAGCAGATACAGCCACTCAGCAATCAACCACTAGTCCGAGAGTCACCCTTTCCTATCCTCACCCCAAAAAAAGTTGAACAATTAATGCCTGGGGACTGCTGGGAAACCCACTTGTAAAGGCCATATAAAATGCAGATGTGCTCAGTGCCAGACAGGAGACTCATGTGTATAAAACTGCTTAACTGCATAGTGCTTCATTCTTAACAGCTATTCTTCTAACATCTGGAATCCTGCATCCAGTTCTGGGCTCCCCAGTTCAAGAGACAGGGAACTACTGGAGAGAGTCCAACATAGGGTAACCAAGATGATTAAGGGATTAGAGCACCTCCCTTACGAGGAAAGGCTCAAAGAGCTGGGGCTCTTTTGCCTCGAGAAGAGAAGGCTGAGGGGAGACCTTATCTACGTTTACAAGTTCCTAAAGGGTAGGTTGAAGGATGATGGAGTCGGACTCTTTTCAGTGGTTTCCAGCAAAAGGACAAGGGGGAACGGACACAAGCTGGAACATGGGAAGTTCCACTCAAATATGAGGAAAAACTTCTTTACAGTGAGGGTGATAGAGCCCTGGAACAGGCTGCCGAGAGAGGTCGTGGAGTCCCCTTCTCTGGAGATTTTCAAGACCTGAGTGATGTGCTCTAGGCAATCCTG
>JAOXNO010000014.1:576982-595745 GCA_028565335.1 Limnodromus scolopaceus | reverse complement strand
AGGCTGCCCAGGGCAGTGGTGGAGTCACCATCCCTGGAGGTGTTTAAAAGCCGGGCAGACGTGGTGCTGAGGGACATTGGTCAGTGGTGGCTTGGGCAGTGCTGGGTTAATGGTTGGACTTGATGATCTGAAAGGTTCCTTCCAACCCAGACGATTCCATGATTCTTGATCATGGATCATAGATCAAGTACCTTGTCGGGGCTGTATGTGCCCACAGCCGATGCAGCCAGGCATGGATCAGTCTGCTCTGATGCTCTTCACGTGGCACCAGAAAGCACAGGCCAAGCAGGTTAAAGGTGGCACCACAGACACGATCCCAACGTCTGATGGATGGTACAGGTAGTCTTTAAAAGAAAAAAAAAATCAGATTTTTCAGCCTCAAATCTGCAGGTAGCGTAACTAATTTGATATTTGTCCTAGTTTATGATTAAACTAATGTAGAGACCATAAATTATTGTTACTAAATAAAGAATTAGGAGCTGAACAATTTAGGGAGGTCGATGTTCGTGGTTGCTTCATTCTGAAAAAAAATAAAAATTTAAGGATGGGGCAGGAAAGAGTTTAAAGAGTTTTGGGTTTTTTTATTTATTTTGGTTTATCCTCTGAAAATCTCAGACGGACAAGAAGAGGGGTGAAAGGGAGGACTGATCTGAACGGACCCTGCTGCTGAGCATGTTCCACCCTCATCGCCTCCCCTGATGAGGAATGTGCAGGGGATGCAGACAGAAGAGCCCACCCTGAAGCAAATGACCAAACTCTTATTTAGACTTCATCAAACCCAACCTCATCCTGTTTGCAGTGTCCACATGGGGACAGAATCCAACGGGTACGACTGATGCTGCCACCGCCGCAGAGACCTCCGGCCACCCGCTCCCCCGGTCACGATTCCAGCAGGAGATAAGTGAATCCTTCAGCAGACACCCCGTGCTGCCGGCGTGGGGTCACCCTGGGACTGTGCTTCCAATTTCCTGAAAATCTTCAAGCAAAGATGTGGTAATTCCCAAACCATCACGCTCTGACTCTGCTGCTTTCATTAATCCTGATGGGAAATTTTGGGACCACAAAGGCATCCCCTGACCCCTAGAGTCCACAAAGTGACAACCTTCCCTTGGTCCTGTACTGAATCAGCACCTGAACTCAGCTGCAGGGTGTCTCCTCCAGTGCTGTTTGGTGAACAGCCATTTCTTCAATGGAAAAAAATAATATAAAAAAATCGAAGGGATACTGTGAGAGAAACATCTGTGATGTTTTCAGCTACACGGAAACGCTCTGAAGGCTCCTTCTAGTTCAAGTTTTCTCATCTGCCCCCTTTAAAAGGAAGTTATTACAGATCAGGTTTTTTCCCACGGCTTGGACTGTCACCTTCACATTGCACAAAGACTTCTTCCAATAACAAAAAAAAATAATCCTTTTGGTAATGACAGTAAATAAAGACGACAAGTCATCCTATGGAAGCACATACGGTACGTGTGGTCAGGCCGTTCCCCCCCCGACACCAGCTGTTTCAGACAAATCATTTGTGTCAGTGGAAGATTCTTTAACAGTTAAAACTCTCATATGAGACTCAAAAGGATTCTCAATGTTCAAAGCACCCCAAACCAAACCCCCAGGAAATGGAGCTCCTGCCCAGTCCTGACTCCACAGGGACCTACCACACGCAGCTCAAAGGCTTTGCCCCGCGCCCAGCGACTGCGTGCTTCTGCTCATGGGGAAAGCTCCAAAACCAGCAGGGAAAAATCTACCAGCAAATTCCTCTTGATGACGAACGGAGGGAATACCGGTACCGCCACATTTCTGGTGGTGACAGGATGTTGCAAGGAGAGCGCTCTCTGACACAAACATCTCCCTGGGCTCCCACCTCCCAGTGCTCCAGAAGTTCCACCTCTGGCAGCCTGTGGAGCCACACCAGTGTCACCGGGCCATCGCCAACGGAGCAGCAGTAGCTGGACTCTGCATTAGCCATCACTCTCCAGAGGATGTAGCGTATGGTGGGCTCAAATAAACAACTCCCCAGAGCTCCCATCCCTTCTGGGACTAAAAAGAGGCACTAAAGCCACCACCCGGCACTGCCCCTTCCTGCCCCCCAGGCCAAGGTCCCTAAACGGTCTGACAGAACCATAACCAGTCCCGAAATGTCCTTATTCCTCAGGTCTTCAGCCTAAAAGCAAGCAGGAGCAGCTGGAAGGAGCCTGCCCTGTGGCCACGCTGGGCTCCAGGGGAACCAGCCGCGGGGAAAGTCCCTCCTTCCCACGGCAGCTGGACATGGCCGGCAGGAGCTGCCCCGCACCTTTGCCTCCTGCGTGAACCCCTGCCAAATCCCAAATCCCAGCTTCAACCCCTTATTCACCCAATTTGGAAATAATTTCAGCTTTGGAAAAGCTTTGCAAAAGATGTGAGAAAGGTAAAAAAGGTTGGTTTTTTCTTTTTCGTGTGATTAACATTTGATTTCCCTTCTCCTTCCAAACCTGAATACACAAGTAAAGTAAGAAATTACCATGGCTTTTGCATTTCTTTTTTTAAAGATAGATTTCTCTGGAATAAGAAAACCCATTGATGCAATCCCAGAGGGAAATGAAACGGCATTTCAAGCTCTCTAAAAACACCAACATTTAATTTTATAACATAACCAGGGGTTTATTCCACAATATAAACTGCAACATTTGATACAAGCTACCCAAAAAAGGAGAAAGCCAAAATACAGCTGTGGCAATTACTTTACAGAGCTTTTTTTTTTTTTTTTTCTTTTCTTTCCTGTCTTCTACATCACGGGGCCATCAGTGACACGAGGATCTAACACCTGCTTTCTGTACATCATCCAATGCTAGAAGCAACACGCTGTTCAGAATTGTCATTCCAGTCACTGAAACCAGACATAGAAGTTATTGCTCAGATAAATAAACCTAGTCTACGAAAAACAAAGTGGAAAAAAACTAAAGTCTCCAAAGAGTTAACAGAGTAAACAGGGATTTCCTCAAAAGAGGATTTATTGGAAAATTCGTGGTGCAGGAATTGGTTTTTTTTTTTTTTTTTTGCACCTAAACCAAGCTGAATTAAATACACCGGTAAATCCCAGAGAGGTGATTTAATGCTGTACAATAAAAGGTGCATGTTTCAAATGCCTTCCAAATTGGTGGAAACCCCTGCTGAACAGTCAGCATCTCAAACCTCAACAACCACAAACAGATCAAGGGAAAAATACAAAAGTGTCAAAAATTGTTTTGAGTTCTGGAAAATGATCCCATAAGGATAGAAGTAGCACCATTTGCAATCTGGTTCTTAAACCAGCCCCTGTGGTGTTATTGGAAAACTCTGGTAACCTTCTTTACTCAAGTCCTGAATGGTTCACGAGGAGTTTTACTTCCGATATTGAGAGTCCTTCCCGGAGCAGCTGACACAGATGTAGTCCTCCTTCTCCGCCATTTCTGGAGAGATGCCCACACACACCTGGTGGAACCACTGGTTGCAGCTGCCGTCACACTGGACCCAATCCACCTAGTGAAGACCAGAAAAAGCGGTGTTCAGAGAAGAACCAGGCAAACACGTGGAGCATTTGTTAGTCATTTTGGGGCTCTCAATCTATTTAAATGAGTGAGAAACGCCCCATTCTACAACTGGCTCGTGCTGGATATTCAGCTTCTCTGAAGCTGAGACTCGTCCCTCATCCCTCCTCTTGCTTTCCCACCAGGAGCAAGACTGTGGATGGCAACTCCACCGTGGCCCTCCCCGCACCAGGGGATGTCCCTCCTGCCCCAGGGCACTGCCACATCCACAGAAGGGCTGCACCCCACAAAGTCTCTCTACACCTGTATTTCTGGAGCAGAGATGAATCCGGTGTCGGCACAGCCCCACCTCCTCCTTCCGACTCCATGCACCCTGTCTCCCCTAGTCCCAGCTGCTCTTGGAGAAGGTGGGAAGGACCATTACTGAAGGGGTCCCCGCAGCAGCAGACACTGTCTCTGGGTCACTAAGTGTCCCCCACCCTCCCTCCACTTGGTGCTGCTGCCGCTGTCAGTTCCAGGGCAGTTGGACATTTCGTACATCCCAGCATTAGGAACACCAATGCGGGTCCACCTCTACTGACCTCATCTCCCTCAGGCTGGAGACAGTTCTCAGCAGGGCAGATGGCATCTTCATCCTCAGAGTCCTCCTGCTCAGAGAATGACACATCTGAGGGGAACAAGTGGTTTTCGCTGGGACGCTGCATCTCGAAGAGTCGCTCCCGCTCTCTCTCCAGTTTGGTCGTGCACATGTCCTTTGAGTGATTCAGTTTCAGTTTCTTCTTTTTGGGTGTTCTCATTTTTTTAACTCTTGCTCTCTTCTCATCACAGAAGCTCTCTCTCTCAAAACGCCGCTTTAGTTTTCTCTCCATGTAACTAATTCCATCCTTTTTTCCTCGGCAGCATTCGTTCTATTGGAAAGGTATTTCGGCAAAATTGTAAGTATGCAAATAGCACTCATTATCCTGTTACTCCATATCCTGCTTTTAGGAATAGGCTTAAGTGCAGAGTGTTTGACAGAGCACTGCTTTCTCAGCAGAGGTGGGATGTGGAAGGGGAGTACATGACAGGGTCCCACTCCAGTGACAGAATTTACAGGAAAAAAAGATTCTGATTTCCTGCCTCTGAGTCCACTGCGTCAGCAGCAGCTCTCTCAGAAAGCCTCTTAAATACAGAAAGGACATCAAATTAGGACAGATGTACTTAAAATACAGAAAGTGACCACAAAACCCAGATTCAAATTGCTAAAATGCATTAAATCAAAAATTATATTTTAATAAATTTGTTAAGTTACCAACTTTCAAACAAGGAACACGTATGTCCATGGAAGTACAGACACTCCCCCAACCTCTTCGTACAGCTGACGGGCTCAGGCAGAGCCTCGACGCCAAAGTGACCATGAGCTCGCTGCGTGTCAGACACTTGCCTTTTCACTTGCCAGTCCGACGGGTGATCTCTGCTCTGTCTGCTTTGTGAAGAGAATCTGGTAGAGCTCCTGTATTTCGGGCAGAGAAACCTGTAGCAGCTGGGCTTCCATCATCAGCTCATCCAGCTCTGTGCTAACCACTACGCCGAGAGACAGGGAGAGAGAAGAAAAGGAATCCTTTAGTGGCAGCACTGATGAGAACAGCACAGATAATGACAATTCTTCTCTGGTAGCACATTAAAAACAAAACATGAAAGATTTTTTTAAAGTCTACAAATGTATGAATTAACCCTTATTTGGTCCCTCTTCGCTGCTCATTTTTAACAGTGGGGTTAAAAAGGACGATAAAGGCTTGCACAGAAGTTCCTGCACTGGGGCTCAGAACCCTTCCAGGTTTGCATTTCTTGCTGGTTTAGGGATATGCAATTACCATCACTCTTGGCAATTTCTCCTGCTTCTGAGGCTGCAAGTGTGATGATCCCCTCACTACGAAACAAGTGGGTAAGTGACAAACTTCACATATCCATAAGTGAAGGCAAGAGGAGAGGAAGAGAAGCCGAGAGGATGAGCCCTGCAACAGAGTCCTGTCGTGCAGTCACCACCCTCTGCTGCTTGCGAACATCTAAACTTGCACTGGGCTTTTGAAAGAGTCTTGTTTTTTTAATACAACATTCAGTACCACTCAAATATGGCCTGAAAAATAAAGCTGGTAGTGCAAAGGACTGCTTTGTTTGATTTTAACCGTAATGTTAATCTGAAATGTCTTGGGTAACATTAGTACAGACTAAGCTGCACTGACTTGAAAACATAAAGACTAGACCCGTGTCCATAGAGCATTCATGCATCAGGAGGAAAGAAGTGATAAATAACTTCTTTTACAGTCGTAAAATGATGGAATTTCTAGCATGTCTGAGTCAGGAAGTACAGAGAACCTGTGCTGAGTGACCTGGAGCTCAGCAACAGCCACAGCACCTGTTGAGAGAAAACTCAAGTCCCTATAACGCTGTGACAGTTGTGCTACAGCAAAGCTGAGGTGGACTCGTGTCCTATGGATTAAGCACCCCGTGGTCTCCAGCACCACTTCCCTACATTGTTCCCATCCATCTCCCACAATTTCAATCGTCTCTCCCCTCCATCTCCTGCAGCCCCTTTGGCTGCCCACAGCCCCTGTGGGAAGGGGACAGGTCAAGGCTGACACATCTTCTCCTACCGTGCCCCATCTTGTCATTACCCGTGGGACACCAGGATCGTTGCGCTCTTTGTGCCTCTGCCAAACCTGGACATTGATTTGGACATTGTCCAAAGCTGGACTTTGATCCACAGTTGCTAAGGGGATGGAGAAGCAACCAGACACTGCACAGCCACCACCTCCTGTCTTAACCATCTCCTGCTGACCAGGTGAGCAGGACCATCCTCTACTCCACCAGACACAGGAAAAAATGGAAGAGGGGAGGTAAAAAAATAAAATAGTATCAAAGTGCAGATTACTAACCATGAAGTGGGATGCAGAGCTGTCCTGTTGAAAATGGAGAATGTAAATATATGGTTCTGTTATCCCAGTCATGAGGCATGGAGAATGACATCGCTCCAATTGTCTGGGACACCTAGAAAACAAAAGTAAATGCATCGATATTTTCACTAAACCTGTAGTTTTGAAGTGTCAAATAACTGCCACATAATCCATACTTGCTTCTCTTAAAATTGCTCAAATCTTCTATTCCTAGAAACTGTTCAATCTAATACACTCAAATCCTTCATCCTACACCTGGAAATAGGCTAAAGCAACTTCACTGCCAGAATTCTCAGCTGGGAATTCTCACTTCCACCAAGCTCAGAAGGTGGCCCAGGTGCAGGCAGCAGCAGGAGGCTCCACTGGAGGCTGATGGGCCTGTGGGTCACTGCAGGGACAACGCCGGACTGTGGAAGTCGGGGGCTTCAGCTCTAGAATTGACTCCGGGTAAATATTACAGTTTTCTCCTTTTGTTCACAATAAAGAAGTGATATGCCCTGATCTGATGAGACACCAAACTGTTTTGAAGCCCTTCTTTTTCCCTCAGCACGCACAAAAGATGTGCCAGCGGCAAAAACACGGGTCACTTCCACAGAGGGCACTTCGGCAAACCAGCAAGCGTCAGGTCTGGACTCAGGAGTGTCAGAAATGCATCCCACCAGATGCCTCCCAAAACACCCTCTGCCTCACTAATTCAAGTGTGTGGGCTCTTTCAAAATGTGGCTCTCACCAATTCTCACAGCTGTTTTGCAAGTGAATTTTTCAAACTCATCTAAATGCTCCACATTCTTCACTTTGGCCAGTGTCAAAGCAGCTCCATTCCAGCAGTTCCTGCTAGGAGCTTCTCTGGGGGAACAAGTGTTGGATTACCCCAGATAACAGGGAAAATAGAATTGTTACAGGGCAGGAGAGCAATGCTGAGACACTGGATCCACCATAAAGACACTTCAAACTCATCGAGACCAAAGTTTTAGCTCAGTGCCTGTGCCGAGATGGCTCTGGGGGCACCTCTGGCCTGCCCTCAGCTCCACCATCTCCAGGAAGGTTCCTCAGTGAGGGACACAAGCTGACACACATGGTCAGATACTCTTCCATTGAGCTTCCCAGGGACTTCTGATTTGGGAAACGTGGTCACCAGGACCTGACCCAGCTCTGCCAGAGTTACCTTGGCTTAAGAGCTTTACCGACTGGAGCTCCAGACCACACCACAACGCTTGGGCTGCCTTCAGGTAGGAGGAACCTCACAGTACCACACTGAGTTAATACAACTAAGTTTACTGTTCCCATTTCTGGCCTAAACATCAACTTATATGCCCAAAATCTTGCCCAGTTTTTTTCCAACTATACTAGTTGGTCTAGTAAAAAGATACTTTCAAACCTAAATTATCAGAAAAATTCTCTTAGATGCCTAAACGTAGTTTTAATTTCTAAAACCAGGCTCGCCCATGTGAAAAACGTGGCCAACACAAGCAACTTGGCACAGCTGAGTTACATGGGGAGCAGCTCTGATACCTCCTCCAGCATGTGGCACATTTTATGTTTTAATGTAACTGGACATGAAAACAAAAGCCCCCAGGCCCCCTGGAACAGGGCTGGACTCGCAGAACTGAGGTGTTTCAATCAGAAAGTCAAAGCAACGGAGTGCATTTCATTTCGGGGTGGTTTATATTCTTTGTGCTGCACAGACTTTTTTCTGCATTTATCATCTCAAGAAAACTGGAAATGCTGAAACCCATTTCCTGCTTTACCTGCACTTTTTGCTGAAAGATCTTTACAGGAGAAGGTTTGAAACCCCCTCGTGACCACACCTGAACCAGCTGCTGTAGCTGAACTCAGGAACCTCAGCAGAATATTCAGCTTGGGAGTTCTAGTGTCAGTGAGAAGGAGAAGGACAAGGAGCAGTAACAGATGAAGACACCCTGTTGAAAACAACCCCATCTGAGAGCTAAGCTGGGAACACTGGACAGTTTATGCCTCTGTTACTATTTCTCAACACTTAAAGCTATGTTGAAATACTAGCAAGAACAGAATAGGAAGACTAATTGGATAGTAAGCACTCTAGAACAATAGCTTTGGAAACTCTGTCATTAATCCTGTCACATTAGGGCGCAGGAGCTGGGAGGAGGAGAGAGGAAAACAGGCCCTTCAGGAGCAATTGTTCCCAGGGCTCCAGCAGACGGAGAACCCGGAGCTGTTGCTGGAGGCCACACACATCCTGGCCAACCGACACGGCAGAACCCAGACTCCTTACATCAGTGAAGCCACATCCCAACAGTCTGCCTGCCAGTAGTTGTGTCCAGGTACAAAAGCCCAGACCCCAGAGAGGTGCTGCAGCCTGTTCTGAGCACACACCACCCACCGCCAGGAACCCAACAGCAGCCCAGCCTCACCTTGTTTGTCTCTGGCAACTGCCCTGCCGTGGTCTGCCATCTGCTGTACAATAATCCTGAGCCAACTTTGTCTTGTATAAGTTTTAGATTCCCTGAATATAACATTTGTTGTGCTCTGTGCTGCCAGTTCACAGTTCTCTCGATCATATACCGTAAGGCATCACCCTCAGGAAGCCTCACACGGATACGCTGCAAGGAGGCCAGCAACGGCAAGATCTTTTCTAAAGGTGGCTTTTCTGATCGATGACAGTGTGGGCAGAGCCACACACGAGGTCCCTGCAAAACATTGGGCACCGAAACGCAGCCAGTATGGAAGAACCCTCTGCAGAGTTCACACTGGATCATGGGAGCAGCCGGCTCCTTCTGGCACAGACAGACTTTCAGTTCCACATCCTCTTCGCTAGACAGCACCTTCACCTCGTTCGCTGCTCGCAGGGAACGCAATGCTTCCATCTCCTTTAACCGGGCTTCCCCGAGCGTAGCCATCTAAAAGGAGTTCAAAGAAAAGGATGCGATCTCAAGAGGCACATTAGTCATTAGGAACAGGCTGCCCTCTGCACGATCCCACTCCTCATATACGCCAGCGAGTCTTTGGGATCACCGGGAGCTCCTCACCCCTCTGCCCTTCAAGGCTCAGAGCGTTTGAAGCCAAGCAGTTGAGGATGTGCAGTGAGGTGACTTCAGTTTCCTTCAGTTTCCTCATGGGACCCAGAGATACAAAGCTTATTCCCTTCCTAAAATAACCTTTTAAATCCCTTCCTCCCCGCTCCAAACCCTTCATGTTTTCTACTACAAAAATATTACCTTCACTAAAGCAGCTTAAATTCTGAAAGAAGCACAGATTTGGCTGGCAGGTCCCTCTCTCTGAACACGGCACAAACAGGCAGTCTGACTGTACCTGCTCTGGAGCTGTACACACCGACTGAAATTCAGGCGTACTCCTGAACGTGCTGTTTGCCTTTTCTACACCTGCTCGTGATCCCTTGTTTTTTTTTAAAGGAATCTTTAGCATATCTGCTACTAAAGATAGCAATGTATTTCAGTTTCATAAAGGCTATTAGTAGCAGCTGCAACTAATAAATTCTATGCATTTTATTATGCATATAAACATATATAGGAGGATTTTAAAATATATACAAAACAGGTATTTCACATACCATGGCTTTAATCTTGACCACAGTGGAGGCTCTGAAATAGGTCTTCGGGGATGAAGCACTTTACCACCAGCAACTAAGTCTGCTCCATCCAGAGCTAGTGTTTTATTGCATAATGCATGAGGTTTTATTTAATTATTTATAGCATTTGTTTTAATTATAAATGGTGTTGGGTTATTGTGTTCTTTGAAAGGGTCAGACTTGGGAAAACCCTTTCCTACCTTTTAATAAGATTTTGGTGTGGTGGAGGAAAATAGGTCTCAATTTTTGATTTCCTACTCTTTCCTAGGCAACGGGCATAGCCTGGCAAACCGTACGGCTACTTCATGCACAAAGACAACACACATTTTTCCCACTAAAAGCAGTTTTGGGAAGTCTGAAGCAAGCACAGAAAAGCAGAGTCTTAGAAGTCCTTCTGCAGAATGGCACAGCAGCAGAAAGGAGTGGATGGTAACACTCCTGCATGAGAGGCAAAGAAAGATTCAAAGAACTTAGAAGCCACTCCAGTTCGAAAAAAACCCTGAATCACATACCGCAGACGCAGTATCTTTGCTCTCGGAGAGCGCTCTTTCCAAGTCACTCAGAGTCTCCAGTTTAGTGCTTTTCTTCTTTCCACTCGGCACTGGCTCCTTCAGCTTCTTCTGCTTCCTCTTCAGACTCAGCATTCCAATATCACAGCGGGGACATAACACCTGACAGACAGAAAAGCAGTATTGTCTGTAACATTCCTAATGCATTCATCCCGCCCGAACACAGCCACGTATGATTGGTTAGAAGAGGGATTCGTGCAGTTCTTTCCATCCAAGGTTTGGGGGACTAGGATGAAGTTATCTGGGAAACGGGGAGGGCTGGAAGGTTAAAAATACTATTCTATAAAATGGGCAGACCACCAACACCCCCATGTTTCATTTAAACTGTTGGTAGGTGGGGACAGCTGATACACTGAAGAGCTCCGTGTGACTTAAGCTGCAAACCCTGGAAAACCACAGAGGATTCCAGGGGCTGCCCTGCAGAGATGGGAGGGCTGGGGTGAGCGGGTGCAGCATGGGCTGCTCACACAGGAGCTAGAGCAGGTACAGCCTCACCCTTATCGCAGCTAAACCCGTCAGGGATGAACCTGTGGTAGTAAATCCAGTGCCACAAATACTCCCATATTCATATTGAAAATGCCAGACTGTGGCACAGCATGCAATCATTAGTCACTGATTAAAAAGAACAGAAAGCATAGCTAAAACTTAAGCATTTTAAAAGTTTAAAATTATCATTAAACTATAGGTCAATCTAATCAAAATTATGTTAGAGTAAGTAACATAATCCTAAAACAATTCTGCAAATATACTTAATATTTACTGCTACTTCATTGAGTTAATACTTGAGAGTTTTTGCTGTGGTATGGATGGTGGTCTTCTCCAGCGCCGAGATCTCTTACCTCCAGAAGAGAATAAGGGGAGTTCTCGCACAGGAAGGTGTTGGCTGCACACTCCTTCCATGCCTGGACTTCAGACACCAGGGCCTCCAGCCGGGGCAGATAGTCCAGATGCACTGGGATAGACCGACCCCTTGTGACGAGCTCTGCAAGCGTGTCCAGCACAGGCACACGTCCTCCCACCTGCCAGATTATACATTAAGAAATGCTTGAAGTACATGAGACACACCACTTGCATGAATCACAGCAAGTCATTTCCATTAGCTGAAGGTAGAGCTTGTAAAAAAGAATTTACTGCTTGGACACTACAGTCGGATCCACAGCTGTTATTTCAACAATTGTGCTTCTCGCGCTCCGGTCATTACGTGCACAGACAAAACCAATGAAACACTTGGAGGGAAAAAAGAAGAATACACTTACCAAATGACAGTTAGAAAAAAGACACTGCCAACAATATAAGCAGACTCCCAATCTTAACAATCTGCATTTATGGCAGAAAATCAAAATAATTTTGAAACAGACCCAGAAGGCAAGTCTAACCCAGTCCCTGGCACGTCGAGAGCAAGGAGCCATCTCAAGCAGCCAATGTGCCTGCTCTGCTCACTCCTCAGCAGCCTGTGCCCGAGGCAGCCCAGGTACCAGAAGTCCAGCAGTAAAGCAGCACCAAGAGGTCATTTCTAAAACAGGCAGCGATGTGGGATTCCAGAACTATTCGTTATTCAGCTGGAATGACCACAACATCTCCAGCAGCAAATTCCAACCACTGGCACCAAGAACTTCCTGCAAGTCCCTGCAACTGCAGGCATTTACTAAAATCTTCACAGAACTGAAGCAAAAATTCTTGGCACATACAGACACATTTTTCCATATTCAGGAGGCAGAATTTCAGAATCCAAACCAAGAAATTAGCAAATGCCAAGAACAATTAATTTAAGGCCTTTCAAGATAGCCCCCAAACACAAGTTATTATTACATGAACTTCATTCCTTCAACATTTTAAAGCTCAGGGCAACTTATTTTTTTAATAAAAGCATCTTGAACTCAAAGACATGAACACTTCAAAGAGGTGGCCCAGACTACAACTACTCACTAGCCCAGTGTCCGGCTGCAGGAGCAACCGCGCCAACACAAGGGGGAGTGGGAAGAGAGAAGAGGGGAGAGTTAAGTTGCCACTGAACAATAAAAGAAGCAGAGAACCTGAAAAAAAAACAAAATAGAAAAGGAAACTGGGTCCACAAATGAAACTGCCCAAACGGTTAAAAAAGAATAAAAAAGATTTGAGTGGGAAGTGCTAGAATCCAAGGTGAAAACCTGTAGAGGCCTTTATCAGACTCTGGTTTTCATTCTCTGTCATCAACTTCTTCATCAGTTGAAGACTAATTTCAGAGCGTGAACAGGGAGATGGAAATCATACAAAGCTGGAAGGAGCCTTAAAAATGGAGGAGGATGAAGAGAAGAGGGAAGGAAGAAGAGGAAATCAAGTAACTTCCACCTCAACATTCAGACAGAACTACTACAAAATTACAAGTATTTTTATCTATGAAATCAAAGGCTGACCACACAAGAAAAAAAGAAACAGTCTTGAGACTGGTTACCAAACGAGGGAACAGCTTTCGATCACAGGATGCCTGAAATATCACTGATGATACAGATGTGGGAACAGCCCCAGAAGAGATGATCCCAACACCAGTAAATATTCATATCCTTGTATCCTTGGTGAGACACTACCTGCCGTACAGCACGTGGAGCACGCTCTTACTTCAGAAAGAAGCATTCCAAACCGGAGCAAATACAAGGACAGGACACTTGTCTGATCAGGAATATTCCTGGACCAGGAAATCACCTATTTTTTTAATCTGTTTTTAGAAGATGCTGGAGGAAAGTTATTTGTTTAGTCAAGCAAATGAAGGCTGTGAAAAAATATTATTGGTGACTTTTAAATATTTTAGGGTATTTGTTTCTTCAGGAGTCAGCAAGCAGACCTCTTACTGTCACCTGCTGCAGACCTCTGACTGTCACCTGCTCTGTACCATGTGCCACAGTAAGATGCAGAATGGCACACAAAAATATGATTACCAAGTAATCGTTACTAAGGGACTGAGCCACACTTACCCTTAAGGTACAGTTCTGTAACAGAGTATCTTTTAACTTTAGATTTTTGTTAATAGCTCCTTTATAGATTTTATTGCAGTCAGTTAATTGCAAAGGTGAAAGAATACAAATCAGGTCCAGAAGCAGAAGTAGCAGCACTCAGAGACTGTCCCCTGTCTAAGGCACTAGATGTTACAGATGCTCAGTGGGATGCTGAAGCACCAAGCGCACGCAGTGTGTGGGTCTGTTCTCCTGGCAGGGGTTACTGTCATGCCCAGCACCCAGAAGGTTACGTACCTGCAGAGCTTCCACCTCCTGCAGCCAGTCCTTGGCCTTCTGCACCGCGTCCTTCAGCGCAACACCGTTTGGGAGATACGCTGGGATCTCCTCTATTTCTTTCACGGCTGCTACCAGACTGCTCAGTGACTGCCGTGGTCTACATAAACAAAACATCTCCAAATGTAAAACACTGCAATGCAGTTGGGGTTCTTCTACTCGTCTGTCTTATTAAAACCAAAGGGTTACACCAAATAATGACGTTATGTCCAGCACTAGAGAGGTGTACTGTACAACCAGGGCTTCAGTAACACAGCTGTGCCTTTAGAGATGTGTATTTGCTAGCTATAGACTCCTACTACAAATATTCACACATTTGGGCTTAAGGGAGGTTTAACATTTATTAACTTTTCAACACTAGAACCTTGGATCCTCAAACACACATTGAACCCTAAAACAGTACCAGCACTAAGAGATTCTACATTAGAAGGTTAAAAATCCTAAAGAATGCTTTTCTGTATTTCACAATTTGATTGTACCTTTCTAAAATGTCAGAAACACAACTGCATCTCCGTTTCGAAGGTTAAACCAGCTTATTCCACTTTTGTGCTCTATTAAGTTATCATTTTAAAACAGCATTGCTACTGAAGTTTAAGTAGACTGTGCTCTCCCCCATTTTCCTTTATAAATGAGAAGGTCAAAGCAATGACCAAAAAAATTTCTCAGTAAGGATGTATTTGGCTTATTTCCTTCTTGCCCGCATGAACTGATCTGGAAAAATCTCTTCAGTACTAGAAATAGTCCATATAATAAAATTTTACCAGTTGATGGTATAAATCTGACCTCCATCTGGACATGCATCCTCCAGTCTGACACTGGGGAAGGGAAGAAGGTGGAAAAGGAAGGAAGAGGTATCTTAAAACTCTTCATTGTGGCCAAAGGAGAACTTGCACAAGGGTAGTGGAGTACCACAAACACTGCAAGCCACCAGTGACATTTAAAGTCACCCTGTCACTCACCCCCCTTTCTCCATCCCCTTCCCTTCTGGATGGCATAAATTTTGCTTTCATGTGGTGAACTGGATGAACAAAAGGGAGCCCCTTCACAAGTAAAAGCCAACTATTTCCGTCTTAAACAGCTCATGGAACTACAAAACGCAACACTAAGATTTAGCTTCTACCTGGCCTTTATCAGATTTCTGGCTTTGTCATCCCAGTGTTCAGATACTGTAAGGAGCTCCTGCAGCTTCGCCATCGCTTTCTCAACCGCTGGGTAGGGAGCGAGTCCAACACCTGAGTCTATAAGACGTCTCATATCATCCAGAGTAAGAGAGTTTTGGTCTGAGGAAGCCAGTTGCACATCCTCAAGCCAGCGCGCCTGTTCCAGACGTATCCGCAATTCAGCCAGTTGGGGCAGATCAACATCGAAGTCAAAGCTTACATCCAACAGCTCCTGAAGCTCTGCAGCACTGGGCATTTCTTCAGAAAGAAGTTTTTGGCTTTGCTGTTGAAAAGCTTCCACACGATCAAGAAGATCCTGAAATATACAAATGCAACAGTAAACCAGGAGAAAACCCACTGCCAAATCTCTTCTGTTGAAGTGCCAGCCTCCAGGCAAACACCACACTGGGATGCCCACAACGTGCACGACAAATTGTGACGTCTGGAACACTGAAATAGCGCATCTTCAAAACTTGGTCTATATATCAGCATCTCATGCACAATGTGTCCACAAGCTTGAGGATCATTGAATAAGGCAATTCCACTCCAAACACCTTTGAACTAAGAGACAGGTGTCAAAAAGAGGTCTCAGCAGAACAGAAAGCATCTAAAGGGAAAAGTGTTCTACCAGTGCTGCCCTCAGGCTTTGTTCTGAAAGGATTAATAAGGCTGAAAAACAGCACAGTTAAGATTAAGGCTTTGAAGAATGCTGGGAAGGCCACAGAGCTTCTGGGATTCATTGCTGCTGCACTGGTAAGGTTTTGAACTGGACACCACACAGTCCCAGTAAACCACAGGCATTTTACTCTTTCATGCAGTACAACACCTTCTCTCTCTCCCTATGCTCGACAGCTAATTAGCCCCAAGAGGTTCATTTGTGCCTTGTTTGCACTTCACACAGGATAACGGACAGTTAAGCCAGAGCAATCTCACTGCGAGGGCTGGAGTGAGTCTGTAGCCCATCCTGGCCAGTGCTCCTAGTCCTGCCTGAATCATAGAATGGTCCGGCCTGGAAGGGACTTCCAAAGGTCATCTAGTCCGACCTCCCCGCAGTCAGCAGGGACACCCCCAACTAGACCAGGTTGTCCAGGGCCTTGTCAAGCCTCACCTTGAATGTCTCCAGGGAAGGGGCCTCAACCACCTCCCTGGGCAACTCGTTCCAGTGCTCCACCACCCTCATAGTAAAAAACTTGTTCCTAATATCCAATCTAAATCTGCTCTTCTCCAGCTTAAAGCCATTGCCCCTCGTCCTGTCACTGCAGGCCTTTGTAAACAGACTCTCCCCAGCCTTCCTGTAGCCCCCCTCAGGTACTGGAAGGCCGCTATTAGGTCTCCTTGGAGCCTCCTCTTCTCCAGGCTGAACAACCCCAGCTCCCTCAGCCTGTCCTCGAAGCAGAGGGGCTCCAACCCCCTGCCCCAGCAGGAAGTTTTTCCTTCGCAGTTGACATCTTGGTATTTTGCCCATGAGGTGGTTTCCCAGGGTCAGCAATCTCACCCATAATGGAAATAAAACCTTTTTAGAGATATATTAAATTGTGAACCAATCTCTAGTAATTGTTGGTCATTTACATTAACAGCCTAATTTGCATAACTACATATGATTTAGGATTGTTAAGAACGATGTGTAAGAATATCCTGAGCATATGTGTTTGGTACTTCCCTGTTCGAGAACGCCAGATGGAGAACTGTTTGCACGTCTGGCATTTCTGAACTTCTGCTTTTTAAATAGTAAGATAACTTTGGAGTTACAATGCTATAAACAAATAACTGTAAACAGGATTACATAAAATCTGATTCACACGTTCCAGACCTGATAAAGGTTTAAAAGCAATAGTCAAAGCTGAGCTGAACTACTCTATTCTGATTCAAATTTACACTATACTGTCTGGTCTCAGTGTTGTGTGGACACTTAAGAGAGTTCAGGAGCTGGATGCTGCATCTCCTGGTTCTAAGTCACAAATGTGCAAAGCCCTTCTCCCTTAAGACAGGAATTGCAGCTGCCCAGAATTTATGTTCCTTTTTTTTTTTTTTTTCTGAGTACCTCTCAGTGTGATATATGACATTTTGGCAAATTCTGAAACCAAATCTTGAATTACTTTCAATGTGTCTGAGGGCTGAGCATCTGGGGAGCAAATAATCAGCACTAGCTGATGGTCGTGGGAGACAAAGTGATGCGAGTCACCAGCAGCAGCAGGTACTCTGCTAGAACCAGTGTCTCGGTAGCTTTGGCAAGGGTTCTCCGTGTTGTTTCCTGGAAGGTGGGTTGATGGCACGAGGAGGTATCTTATTACAAGACTATGAGAAAGCCGATTCTGCATTAACAAAGAAGGAAAGTGATACGAACGGGAGAACTGTCGCTCAGAGCATTACAGAGTTTTGAATACTCTGAGATAAACGTGGCTTCACTCCTAAAAGAAGACTAGTTAACTGACCCCAGCCTTTTAATCTGTAGTTACCCAGGTCATCCTGCTGCTTCTTTTGCACTACTTCGTACAACAGTAACGTTCTGATTCCCATGCGTAGCATAAAAATCTACTGACCACGAACAGCACCAGGTCAGGGAGCTCCGTTCTTAAGCAACTCATGTGCACAAGTTATGTGGGTCTGCCTGCGTGAAGGTGTTTATTCTTGGAGCAAATACTAAGATATCAGAGTAATGCAGTGCAAATACATCACAGTGACAAACACTCATATTCTTTCCCCTAGAGTTCCCCAAGTTACCTTCAGTAACGGTGTCTGGCTGAGGACACAGGGCAGAGCATAGAGCTGCCTCACGAACAACCGGAGCTCGTTCACAGTCAGCTGGTTTTGACACTTTCCTCCTCCGGAGCGGTACCTGCAATTACACACAACTCAACTTTGTTGGATGTTACTAAAAAATAAAATAAAATATAAACTTCTCAAAAATCTGCTTATTTTGTCTTGAAAGTCAAACTTCACTCACAAATAATAGAATATTCAAAAGCATCCAGGCAGCCTAGGGCTTAAAGAGATAGGAAAACTTCAGTTAGCTATAAGCAGAATAAGCTATTGTTGAAAATACTCTTTCATATTAAATAGCATTCTGAACAACTACTCAGCCTTGGAGGAGCACTGGTTGTTATGGAATAAAATTAGGCTTTTTTCCAGAACACAAAGCAATTGTGGATAAACTATTCAGTTATGTTGCAATAGCTATTGTAGTAAGCTCTCCCCATGCCCATGCCGAAAGAAAACAAATCCCAGTTTTGAATGGGTTTTATATTTACAGGTTGTGTAGGCACTTCTGAAAAATCCTCTTTACACTGAAATCATAATTTTCATTTTTATCTAAAAGCTTTCTATCAAATGAGCGGCTTATAAGTGTTAACAAATTGGCTAATATTTAAAAGCTCTCTAAACTCAAGCCAATATTAACTAGGTCTGAGAACCCTGAACAGAAAAGGAAAGAAATCTCTCACAATGCTGGCTCCAATTTAATCCACAATATGTCATTTCAACAGAAGAGGAAAACAACATCCCAGCAGGATATGCCAGCATGACTGGAATGTGAACACTATAAAATAAGCATTAATTTACCATTCTATGTTAAAAATAGGTATATTTTTAAAAGCTATGCAAGATCACATTGGGAGTTCCAAAATCCATAGTAAGCTGTGTAATACAATTAATTCAAATCTCAGGTAGAACACAGGTTGCTTTATGGGCTACAATCATAGAATAGAATCATAGAATCGTCTAGGTTGGAAGAGACCCTTGGGATCATCGAGTCCAACCATCTACCCTACTCTACA
>JAOXNO010000014.1:539180-549948 GCA_028565335.1 Limnodromus scolopaceus | reverse complement strand
GGCCAGGTTGGAGGGGGCTTGGAGCAACGTGGTGTGGTGGGAGGTGTCCCTGCCCAGGGCAGGGGGTGGCACTGGGGAGGCTTTAAGGTCCCTTCCAACCCGAACCGTTCTGTGATTCTATGAATGCAAAGCAAAATATTTTTGATACAGCAGTTTCCCTTGCACAAAGATTCTTACATTCAACTATATTTTGTTCTTATCCTCTGTTTGCAAAACTCAAACTTACACAAGCTAAATTATCTTTTCTTAAGGGTATGCAGAATCTAGCTGTTCTTCACTGAAAAGTGATCAACAAGGGCTAAATAAAAAGCCTTCACCTCCAACCTTTTCTGACTTATGTCAAATCCTATCCCTCATTTTGGTAGCTCTATGTAAAAGGCTAGTGTTGATTTCTGTAGACAGAGACGTGCTTGTAACAGGATTAGGGCTCTCATTGCTTAAAAAAGGTTAACACTCATCATTATGGTAAGAGTGTTTCAAATCAATAAAAATGGATGTTGGCAACTGCAACCTATTTTCATTTTCCAAAATAATTGACTATCACACTAAAAGAAAAGCCCTACTCTTCATTAGAGATTACACTGCTTCCACTCTCAGCCAGCCCCGGATTTCGTTTTAAGGGCCAAATCTAAGGAGGAAGGATGAAGATTTAAGCCTGAAAAGAGTCACAAGTCACATTGTTAACTACACTGCAACATCCATGAAGCATCCTTGAACTTGGACACTCTTAGCAAAGCGAGATGAATTACTGCCACGGTTTGGTGTCGTTGCTCAGTCACTCCAGGTGCAAGTGATACAGACCCAGAGAGACGGATCTAGAATGATCTGTGAATAAAGCAGCATTTTGCATTTGACAAAACAGCATTAAAGAAATCATTACAGGAAGTCTGAACGTCCGTTATCACGAGGCTTCTGTAAACTGTAGAGAGAGGTAGTATTCAAAGCAGTCAGTAAGAGATTACACCTTGAAGAGTAACTCTAAAAACTTTACTCTTGATTAAAAGTCTGCCTATAGCTTTCTGAATTGCTCACATCAACACCAGATTACAACTTGTCACCTGCATGCCATAAAGCATAAGATGCAGTCTTTGGAAATATTCCATCAATATATAAATAAATAAATAACAGACTGGCTGCTAAATTAATTGGACTTCAATATAGCTTACCAATAGGCTCGCTCCAGACTGGAATAAGTTGTAAGGATAGAGAATGCGCTCGTAATGCGCACGGATGTGCGAACCCACGGCTTTGCCAGGAGCAAATCCCATCCTAGTGGCTATTTTGGTCCATTTTCTCTCCTTGCAAACTGCATCAAATCCTCCTTCCTCTGCAACAAGCTAAAAAGCAAAAACAAAATGGCGGCATATTTAACTGTAAAATTATCAGCATTTAAGGAAAATACTGCTTATTTAAAAGACAACACCACAATTGCTATTTTAAACCAGAAAGACATAGATTAAAAAAACCCCAACAAAACATGAAAGTTTTTGAAAAGTTCTAACTGGAACATGTAACATAAAACTGTATCAACTATTCAGGAAGTATAAACTTGTTGAATTAGTTTACAAACAAGTCAGCACTTTTATGAAATGACCAAGCAGTAACTCAGCCTACTTTTGAGAATTTGTCTGGCTGCAATTTGTCACGCCTCTACTTTGTATTCAAACACGAATTTCTAGCACAGTACAACCAGTACTTCTCACTAAGTACTATGAACTAGGCTCAGAATCAACCAAATAAAAACTCATCTAAACGAAGAAACAGAGGTAACGTCCTTGGGGTCAGTGAATCCCATCCCTTGCTACCGCAATACATAAACTTCTCCAGAAGTTTAACAAGCTTCATCCTGAAAGTATTTTTTTCTTCCATATTCCTAATGGAAAGATGTTTTTCTCACTGCTGTCGTTGTCCAGAAATTTCCTTCAGTTAAGCCTAAGTTTATTCTTGTTTGTATCCAAGTTCAACTTTAAAGAGCTGGAAATTTAATTTGATCTCCAACTCCCATAGCTAAAGTGACAAAATAGTACGAAGTTGCCATGTTAGGTTAAACAAAGTAAAACCCCTTGAACAACTGTGATGCCATCCCAGAAAATGAGATAACGCAACATCTTCTTAGGAAGAGTTTCTCCCGTGTAACAGTCTTACTCTGTTAAGCTGAAATAAATCCAAGATCTTCCTCTCCACATGTGGAATTTTCAGCGTACATCCTTGAAGCTCCCAAAACTTTGCAATCTGGTCCAGAAAATTCAGCTTTACACGAGTTTGGGCCTTAAAAAAAAGAAAACAGAAACAAAAAAATGAACTGCACAGGCTTTTGTATCCCAGCATTTATAACGCTGCAGCTTCAGTTGCCTGCCTGGCTTTTCCCTGTGCAAGTATAATTTTGCATTTTTCCCTCTTGTCAGATGGAGGAAAAAAATAATAATCCATACAGATACCACCAATCTTTCCTCAAGTAATTTTTTTTAACTTTTACTGCACTTAGGAAAGTACTTTCTGAGAAGACAAGCAATGAGTTATTACTGCTAAAAGCTACCTAAACTAGCTGCATTGCTAGAATTTATTATATTTATTATATTAATAAATGTAACAGTTTATTACAATTTGGTGCATTTGCAATAAACCAAAATCAAACCAATATTTATGGCTTATAAAAAAATTTTAAAAGGGTTTTTCTGTTACCCCTTTTCACTCCCAACTGCAGCTGTTTCACTGTTACGGACACAAACCGGTCAGGGCAGGGAAAGGCAACTCGCCTGTTGGCACAGTGATTCACAGAGTGAGGTAACTGGACTGTTGCTGTGTTAAAGAGTAGTGGCTTAGACTTAAATTTTGACACATTTTATTTTCATCACAGTTTCTATTCCTAAGGTAAAAAATGGCCATGTCTGCATGGACTCGCTTGCTATTCAACTCCAGAGAGCTCTGACCCAGCTTGTGTCCACACAAATCTCTCACTCTGCATCTGAAGTTCGAGCCTTTCCCTGGACTCCACGTAACCACACCAGGACTTTAGAAAACGAGTGTCACGAGAGCCGTCAGGCATGGCCACTCGCAAACCGGGGCTCCTCGCCTCTCCCTTCTACTTGTCTGAATTCATGAAGCAGTGAATGAAAGTGCTTGCGAGCAGCAAATTTCACACCAACTGAATCCAGATTTTTTAATTGTATCTTGCAAATGGCTTGTTATTTTTAAAGCACTCTGTAAATGCTTCATCTCTTTCTTTTAAAAGATGCTGTATGTGTGCAAAACGCAGCTAGAAATCTATGGTACTTGAGAATTTGAGTTTAACCACTTGCAAGCACCTCTGTGTGAAAAAGGCCTGAATTATGTTCCTTTAATGAGCATTAACTTTACTTTTTATGCTTGGCATGTTTTTAACTAGATTCTGAAACAGATTAATTTTTGTGCTAATTAAAAATTGATGTTCAGAGGTCCTGAGTGCTGTCAGCTCAAGTCAAACACGACCCACAGTCAATCCACTGGAAAACGCTGCCTCTCAAAAGAATATTTAAACATTTTGCAGCAGAAGCAATGTCCAGCTTTACAGTTTACCTCTAGTTCATTGAGCCTCTGGATCCTCGGTGTAAAGTGAAGCTTATCGACATCACATGCAAACGGAGGCTGCCAGTCCTGGAAAAACAGAAGTTTCATCAAAAGACCAGGAAAATGGAGGGACACCTCTCTATGTGCCAGTCAAAGCGTGGAAGAGTCTCCGTGGCTTCCAGACCCTCCACAGCACGTGCCCCTCCAGCACTTGGCAGGAGCCCAGCGTGGTGGCCACGCAGCACCTCCCCGTTGCCAAGGGCTACATCCCAACCTCTGGACCACTGCACCCCACCATGCTCCCAGCCAGGGGGGGTCTACTTCTGTTTCCAAATTACTTCATGATGAACACGCCTGGAAACCAGGAATAATGAGAAATCAGGAATGATGAGTGAGCTTCACTGTCTACCCCTTAAAATACTTTATTGTGCCTTTAAAATGCATATTGAAACCATGAAATAAATGGCGCTTGGGGACTAAGGACATGTCCCCAAAGCCAAGCCTCCAGTTGCACACTGGGTGAGTCCATTTTCTCCCTGCCCTCACGGGGTAGGTACCGGTGCTGCTCAGGCTGTTCCCAAGTCTCACGCCAACCCTCCCTGGCCCAGGCATTCCCGGAGGGGACCACGGGGCCCCGGAGAGCGAGGGCAGGGCTCCCTGAAGAGCTGCTGCTCAAGGCAACCCCCAGCCCTGCCAATGGGAGTCACAGGAACACGGTTACAACTCTGAGATAGGACGTCACTTATCTTAACAAACTCAGTATTGTTACCACGCAAAACACTGAACAAAGTGCAGTTTGATAAACCATGTTCCAAACTGTAACGCCTGCCTCCACCGGGAAGAACAACGTTTGATAACAGAGACTTCAAATGCTCCTGAAGGACAAACGCAGCAGTTAGCTGGTGGCCAAAACAAACAGCAGCTGCACTAAAAAGCAGAAGTAAAAGCTTCTTTTCTTAATTCCTTGTCTGCAAACATTCAGGAGCAGCTGGAATATGATCAATTAAAAAAAGATTATTATTACTTTGATAAAATACCTGCAACTGGTAGTGTTATTTATAAATACAACTATAAAGCAATTTTATCTTTTAGATCTCTGACATCTATCACGTGCAGTTGATTTGGCAATACACAGTTTCACTAAACGATATTAGATTTGATTTAAACTTGACAGTAATTTACTACATATAAAGCTATCTCATTATCACTAATTACAGAATGAAGATAACACGCATAAGAGCTACTGATAGTGGAGTAAGACAAGAGCTTTCTACCAGGAAAAAGAACAATGTTTACTCCTCACCTGGGGACTAAGGCAACTAAAATATGACCAGCCCCATGCAGAGAGTATTTGGTATTTTAGCAGACATACTTAATACAAAAATTAGTGTCAAATTACCTTGTGTTCAAACACCCAGGCTTAATTCCGCATTGTGACAACCCCACCCTCTCCCTAGAGCAAGCCCATGGCAGAACCAGGTATTTTCACAACTAGAGAGAAGGGACTCAAGAGCCACCAAGTCCGTGGAAATCCTGAAGAGCAAAGAGGGACACCTATCTACACATTTCATCAAACATACATTGACTAATCCAGACCTCCAAAGTTTTATGATCCTACAAGGCAGTTTCAACACACCAAAACTTGGCAAGGTCAAAATTAAAATTTGGACTGGGTGTTAGACGACAATAGGGAGATCAAGACGATGGTCAATCCTCAACCAGAAGGACACACTTCTCAACCATTTTTGGTCTTTTAACCACAGGACTAAGACGGGTGTCCAACGGCATGACGTTCTTAAACAGCCAGATAAAATTAACCCTATAGTTTTGTTCGCCAGAACACCAAATGCAATGAAAATAACAAGTCTAACAAAGAAAACGTTTGACATTCTTTCGTAATGCTCTGTTATCCAATGAACCATTCGTGGCCCCCAAACATGTTCCCTCCATGACTGGGAACATTTAGCACAAGATTTGAAGTGTTGTACTTCAACAGGACAAGTCTGACTTTCAAGCTGAACTCATTGGTGACATCATTAGTCACAAATCTGGAGTTTGCTCTGTGGGTGAAGAGAGAGACAGACAGAAGACCAGCGTCCAAACCAGGGGAGAACACCCAGCCGTAATGACACACAACACCCTTGGGACATGCTGGGGACAATGCCAAAAGGAGAATGGTAAGATCGATCCTAAGCACTTTGCTCAGGCTGAGAGGGTGAATCTAAACAGAGGGACATGCTGGTGACCACTGAGCAAAGTGGTGAGCCCAGGCAGTCACCAAGTGGGCCAGGCATTGCCCTACAACAGGATCCCTACCACTAATGAGGGCCTGCAGAAGACAAGAACCACCAATAAAAACAAGAGGAGCAAGAATTCAGCTCACACAGGCAGCGGCACTGCTCTGTTACTGAGCCTGACGTTGTGCTCCAGCGCTATCGCCTGCAGACGAAGGCCTGGCAGAGGGTCAGAAGGCCAAAGAAGGGAGAGGAGAACACAGGAGACTCTTCTGGTGGGGCCCATGTCCCCTGGCACAGTCTGCTGCTCGGGGGGCCCAGAGGAAAGCCTGTGGGGCACAGCAGGAGGAACAGGATCCTACCTGTTCTACAGGCTCCAGGCTCATGCTCAATCTTGAAGAAATAAAGGCACAAGAGTCCCAGGGCAGATACGGACTGAGGTGCCACTGCTAGGAAGCAGCTTGTCTTCAGACAGGACAGAAGAAGTTTGTCCCATCTGCTTAAGAAAGCAAATGAAGAAGTTTATGTGCATTATCTCACAGAAACACCTAATTCACAACATGGTGTACCAAAACATACTACTCCAGAATTAGCTGATTAAGTCCATACATCTATTTATTACTGACTGGCACATGCTTTGGAAAATTCTTTCCTTTTTGGCCAAAGACACTTGCTCTAGCAAAGCACTAGTTAAGTTCATCTGAAAAAGTAACAGGACTCCAGAGAACACACGCTTCCACAAGGGGTATTTTCTACGCCTTGCGGTTTTTAAGTTTAATGCTACTGAATGAACACAGCACACATCGGAACACTTTAATGCTACATCAGCTCTTTTACAAAGAGAAGCTTTGGAAACTCAATCTATTCAATTCACGGGACTTTCAGTAGATGGCTTTTCAGTCTATCAGGCAGATGGGTCCATCGACCAGAAACAAAAATGTAACAGCCTTAAAAGAATTTAACTTTTAGCAAGAGAAAGTCATTGCAAGAACTTCCGTGGAGATATGGTAAGTTGGCTTAATGAGAGCTAATACTAGATGTACTCTGATTTTTAACATTTTTAAGCAGGTACAGCTAAGGGAAATGCTTGCTATATATTTTACAATAGGTCATATTAATTATAAAAAGCTTTCTGACTTTAGAAACACTACTGCACACCCCATATATCACAAACTGTTTCATATGGCATCAGTCAGTTACAGACACAGAGCCACTCAGCATTTGGAGAAATTACAGCAGGGGCAGTAAACAGGCCACCTCACTATCATCAATCCATGTTGAAGTCACAAGCAGTTCATTTTGGAGTATTCAAACTACTCAGACTTGAAATAACCAATGAGAACAATATTTATCATCTTATATTCCAGGGTACGGCAAGTTCCTCAACTCCTAAGCAAGATGCTTTTAATCCTTCTTTAGTAAGTACATTATTTACTCAACAAAAAGCTTGCATACGCTTTGAAGCACAACTTAAGAAGGTAAAGGCGATGTCCATTAAAAGGAGTATTAAGAAACGTGTGTTTTGAAATAAATGCCTTTCTGCACCTTGGAAATGCAGCAGTACCACAAGAGGGAGCTTGTTCGTGGCAAGGCTGATTCTGCAAAACTGCTGAGATGCGCGATGGGCTTTGCTGCGGGAGAGCAGAGCAGGCACCAACCCGCTCCACCGGCCACTTCCCTTCAGCGCGTGTCCGGGAATCGGTGACACTAGCAATTCCCAGCCAGCGTACGCTTGCAAGGTCCTCAAAAGCAACTGGATTCTCCCCTTATTTTTAAGCAATAAAAAATAATTTAAAAATTAAAAAGAAAAGAGAGAAGTTTAAAAAGATCAATTTAGGTGGCTTTCAACAAGCACATAAACACTAAGATGAAGGATACGCAAAAAGCAAGAAAACCCGGATTTCCTAAAAAATCAGGAGCTTTTTATACCACCCGGACCCTTCATCTGAAATGACTTTGTTGCCTTCTATTGTCCATACAGCGTTGTTTGAAGCCTGTAAGAGAGACGCAAAATCATTTGCCCACGTTAGTGTGTGTTTGTTACCCAGAGTTAGCAGAACAAACCTGAATACCAACCCATGCAAAAAATGAGACTGACATCAAAATTTCAAGCTTTTCTATAAACATTATAGAGAAATCCCACTCTGCAGAAGGCACACTCTGAGAATCACATTCATATTTCGAGTAGTAATGCAAATTACAAATGGTCAGGAGAACTATTGCTAGACTATTTCTACATTCCTCCTTCCAGACCTGCTCTTAAAGGGATGGCAGGCTTCCTGCAACTTCAGCTTGCAAACCTTCCATCTCATCCAAACTCACTCTCTAATTAAGATTTAACCACTCCCACCCCCTTGAATTCAAGTGAACAAGAAATTACCACTGTCACTGCTAAGCTGTTCTACAAGTTAGTCAGCTTTGATTTTTCTTTTTTGCTTATCCTCATCTCATATTTAACCAAGTACCTGGCTTGCTTACTGCCCAAGCAGCAATTCATCAGCACTTCCTGGAAGCAACGTTTCAAGACATTTTTCAATAAACAAATATCTTTTTGCTTCTCTTTACAGGACCCACTTTCCAGTCCTGCAAATAAAGGTTTTTCCTCGGGCTTTTTTTCTGAAACCTCTCCTATTTTTTTCAACATCTTTTGAAAGATGTAAGTAGCATTTTAGTTGCAATCTCTCCCATGTCAGACACAAAAAGAGATGCCGCTTTCATTATTTTGCTAAACAGTGTCTCCTAGTCAGATCCAAAAGAATATCTTAGCAATTCTTGCCAGAGAAACACATATTCATTCAGTTAACTATAGCAATTCAGCGCTTCCCGGGATGCCCACCCTGTGAGCGTGACCTACATCCTTTGTTCCCAGGTCTGTGATCTCGCCTCTGCGAAGGTGTGACACCATCGCTGCCTCGGGAGGGAGGGGGCAGCCCCCCTGACTCAGGAGGTCCCTTTTCCTCTTGTGGTTTTACAACTACATTAAAAACACACTCAAAAGAATCTCAGACGGCCAAATTTATGCAAAACTGACACACACGGCCATTTATCGCCCCGGCAGCGTCAGCAGGTTATCCACAAAGCTTCCTTTTGAACAGGAACTAATCCCTCTCTGACCCTGTTAAAAGGCTAACATTAGTTGGTAACTCCAATCATCAGCTAACCTAGTTCGTGGTGGTATGGTCATTGCTTGGTTTTTTTTTTGAGGGTAAGGTGATTTTTTGAACAAAGACACAGAATGTCTCCTTGCTAAGAAGGGACCCTGGGTGGAGTAACATACCTTACACAACAGAACTCTTCAATAATATAAGCTTGGTGGAGTATTTCTCATTTGAGACAAAACTGGGCTATCACGTATTGCAAACTAGCAAAGGAGAAAACACAACCACAAATCCTTCCTATCTGAGAACTGTGGCTGAAAATGAGCTTGCAATGGGAACTGCCCCTCTAAATCCCAGTGTTTGCGTGCCAGCTCCAAACCCGGAGAGAAATAAAAGATCACGTAAACTGGTGATGATTCTCAAGCATCAGAACCAGCTGCTCCTTGAGACCCAAAGGGAGAGGATGGACATTATACACAGGGTTTGAACATCAACACAAAACAGAGAGCAGGGTTTCCATGCAGGAGACAGAAGTCTTCTCTCCTCGGAGGTGACTGCAAGCATGGAACAGATCTGGAGGCTTTGGCAGCACCAGGCAAGAACAAGCAATGTGCCGGCAGCACCACACAAAGAGCGGAAGAGCAGGGGCCCTGGGGTCAGGGCACTGGCAATGGCTCCCAGACCCCTGATTCTCTTCAACCTGGACCTTGGAGCAGAGCATCACACCGGGGCCAGGCTCAGCTGGCAGTGGCCACGGGCCCCAAGAGCTGCTGCCCTCTTCCCTCAAGAGGCAGTAGGTGGTAGACGGACCTTTGGTGTCAGACTGGCAAGCGGCAGGGACAGAGCAGATGACTGTTTCTGGAGCTCATCCATCACACCCTTTGGAGACAGTCTGTGCCGGCTTTGGAGCTGTAACCAGCAGGTTTTAGGCCTAGATTTTAATCCTGATGTAGCTCGGATTAAGAAAAGATCTGAATGTAACAGCCACCCCAGAACGGCAGCAGACCAGTGCTGCTGGCGACCCCCCTCAGCTGACCAGGAGCATCCCCAGGGGACTGCCACCCTCTGCTGCCCCGGCTACCGACAGCGCTCCCATTCCAGCTGCTCAGATCCCTTTTCACTTGTAAAGCACCTCCTTTCAGTGAAGAGCATTTACTCAGAGGTGTATCAGGCTCTATGATTCCACAAGTTCTCCCTGGCTTTTGAAAACACTCAGCCTGGCCTCCTGCACACAGGCACGGACTGCCCCCAGCACGGCCCAGATACAACCCAGTAACTGGGGCTTGACACAGGCGCAAATTTATTCCATTCACTGACAGCTTTAGGTTCAATACTGGGGAAGGGAGTTGCGCTCCATTTGACGCTCGAAATTTCACCCTTTTAGCTAACTGACACTGTTTATCTCAAGTTAAACTAACAAAAAAACCCTACAAAACCTCCCCAAACCTGCTGCTACTATTGCCCCATGTAGAGACTTCCAGACTGAATTGTTTCATCTTAAATTTTCAATGATCTTAACAGAGTGAGTGTTGGAAACCCCTCACCAGAAGAGACCGAGTCAAGGCGAGGCTATTCTCATCCTCCCTCCTATCAAGCACACTCCAGCCTCTCTGTGCTTCTCAGGTGCAGAAACTGCAGCCCTGGTGATTGCAGCACTGCTGCACATGGCAGCCACCACTACTAAAATAACACTCCTTTTTCATATTTTCCCGATAATCAAAGATCAGAGAAGACCAGTAAATTGATAGGACAAGTAGTAACGGTTTTAAATTGGAAGAGGGAAGATTTAGATTAGATATTAGGAAGAAATTTCTTCCTGTGAGGGTGGTGAGGCACTGGAACAGGTTGCCCAGAGAAGCTGTGGCTGCCCCATCCCTGGAGGGGTTCAAG
>JAOXNO010000014.1:466747-491121 GCA_028565335.1 Limnodromus scolopaceus | reverse complement strand
CTAGCCTACACTTCCTCAGTTCCCTAATGAGGATGTCACGGGAGACAGTGTCAAAAGCCTTGCTGAAGTCAAGGTAGATGACATCTGCCGCTCTCCCCTCATCCAGCCATCCAGTTATGACATCATAGAAGGCTATCAGGTTGGTCAAGCACGATTTACCCTTGGTAAATTCGTACTGACCACTTGCAATAACTTCCTGTTCTTCAACGTGTTTGGAGATGGCATCCAGAATGAGTTGCTCCATCACCTTCCCAGGGACGGAGGTGAGACTAACTGGTCTGTAGTTTCCTGGGTCCTCCTTCTTGCCCTTTTTGAAGACTGGAGTGATACTGGCCTTCCTCCAGTCCTCAGACACCTCTCCTGTTCTCCATGACCTCTCAAAGATGATGGAGACTGGCCCAGCAATAACATCTGCCAGTTCTCTCAGCACTGGCTGGTGCATCCCGTCAGGGCCCATGGACTTACGGATGTCCAGTTTGGCCAAGTGGTCTCTAACCCAGTCTTCCTCTACTGAGGGAAAATCTTCCTCTCTCCAGGAAGACAGGAAGATTCCCCCCTTACCTCCAGGTTCTGTGATTCACAAGGGACAGCTTTGGTCTTCCTGCAGTGAAGACCAAAGAAAAGAAGGCATTCAGTAACTCTGCCTTCTCTGTGTTTTCCACCACTAGGGGGTCCATCTCATTCATCAGTGGATCTACATTTTCCCTAATCTTCCTTTTTCTAAGTCTATGCAGCTATTTATGTAGAAGAATCAATTTTCAAATTAACTTAAAAGCGACCTGCACATGGAAATAAAGGTTCCTGGTCTGTCTTGTTGATGATAGAGACAGGCAGCGAGATGAGCGCTGACAGGTCCTATGGAAGCGGTTTCCGTACCTTAAAGTTGGCTCTTGTCTATCCTTTTCCTACAAGTTCCTGCAGGCAGCTGGAAAAGTGTTTTTCAACATGCTAGATAGAAAGCAGTGAAAAGAGTATATTTATTTGTGAGACTATCCACATTTGTTAGCTCTGATTAACACAAAAACTCTTCAGCACTTCATTAGATGCCCCCAAACCTGACGTTGCTGTCTGTTGCATAAACACGGCAGATGTTTTCCCTGAGCAGAGGTTTGCTGACTGCAGACATTCTTCCTCTAAAGCTCAGTTAACGTCACAGTAGAATTGCCTGGGCTCAAATTCCACAGAGTGATGCAGCTTTTCCATCTTCACCATTATTTTTATTTTTATTTTTTTCATCTACCCTTCATTCTCACTTCAGCTCTCAGGACACACTGTCACCCTAGAGCTACCCAGATGCTCCTGGCCAGCAACAGTCAAACTGCTCTACTGCGCAGTGGTACCTTCACCAGCACTGTGTCCTGCCTGTGGTACCTGGACTTCAAGGGCATATCTCACAGCATCTCTAAGCTGCGAGAAGCCAAGATCCTACCTTGAAAGATCCCAAGAAACTACAACAGTTTCCTCCTGCAAATTCCTAACAGACTGTACATTTCTTCTTGGCATTTCCACAATCTCTGTGATCCTACTTCATATTTAAGAGTCAGCAGGAACCAAAGCTGGATCCTGTGGAGGACAGTGCCATTCAGCACATGGCTCTCACACCGAAGGGCAGGAGGAGCTTTCATTACTCACCGTCACCAAGCAACACCACACTGAAGTGGCTTCAAATCACTGCCGTGCTGAGGTGAAGGCAGCCTTTGGCCCCAGGTCTCCCATCTCTCCAGGTAGGGTTCTACTCACCGGAAAGAGCTTCTGCCACCACCTCCACTCTGTCCCAGTACCACTCACCAAATACTCCCCGATATCAGTAATCCACAGATACCATTTTTTTTGAGAAGTGTTATTTACTCAGCAGTAATCAAGCTGATATCCACAAGTCTTTTCTGCACAGTGGTGTCTTCAAAATGAAACTATTGTGCAACACATTTTATACTTCAGTAATGTGGACTATCGTCTAGGTATTACAGGTCAAAACACATTGCCCAACAGACAACAATCTAAGTGAAAGTGTGGAATTAAAGTCACGCTATCCCACTATTTCTTTGTGCCTGTGCAGAACCCAAATGAAGTTCTCCTGCCCTTCTAGGCATACTTCCTTGATGAACCTATTCAGTCACTGGGTTTAGGGTCTAAGCAAGAAGGGCAGGAGGAAAGAAATTTTCATGCCAAATGTGCACCTGACATATTTAGCAAGGACACAGCATAAGACTCACCTTCTACCCAAGCGAGAGCCTTAATCACAGACTATGGAGTTACTGCCTCTTGCCCTCCCGTTCATGAACCCTGACTGTCCCCAGCAGAGGTTTCTGAAAGCGCACCCCAGAACAGCCACCAGCCTGGTTGTTCTACATTAGGGCAGAGTCTCCAAATCCTAAAAATGCAGGTGTTCAGGCACTGGAAGAAGAAAGGACTTGTTTCTCCACTTGCTGTCAGGTTGCCTTCACCAACATTGCTGACCTTTAAATACAACCGACCTTGATTTCGGTGGCGAGTACAACGTCATCATCCCAGCACAATGACAGTTGTGCCTGTACAGCTGCATTGGTACCAAAAGTGTTTATTAGCGTTTATTAGCAGACCCATACACCTCCCACAGCAAGGCATCGTCTGTGACCCACGACCATCACTCTAAAGCTGCTGTATTATTCATACAGGGGTTTGCAAACAGAGAATGTGAACTGGACCACGATTACTAAAAGATAAATACAGTGAGAACTACGGCTGCTGCAGCCTCTTTCAATTTTCAGTCCGCTTTATGCCCACCTTTTAAAAGGCAGAGACCAAAACTGGACACAATATCCCAGCTGTTGGGAAATGCAGCTGCTGGCTGCATTTACAGAAGATAAATTCCTTCCTGACTTCTCTGTTTAATACACACATGGCTGTTTTGACACTCTGCAGCACTGAGACACATGTCCAATGACTCAAATCCTTTTCAGGTTGGAATGTCTTCATTCTTGCTGCCTGGAAATACTACAGTCTCACACATTTTCTTTTTTGCCATTCTATCAGCCTATGCTGTCTGCAAACTCTATCTGTATCTTATGTTATTTCTAAGTACTCTGTTAATAAAACTGCATACAGTGCTATATAAAATGCCTTACACAGGCTTTAGGTGCCATATACTCTTACAGGTTACAGTTGTCAAGTAGGATGAGGTTTTAGAGAACCTAAATGTTAGGGTGTGGGGCAAGGAACATTTCTTCTGAAAAATCAACAGAAGATGCAGCCTAAAACCCCGTAACTGCTTTGGCCGTAGTTCAGACAATTTAAGCCACCATGACGGTGCGATGCAGCAGTCCTGTACTGCCCTCGTGCCAGCACCCCCGTCTACACGGCCGTGTCACACAGCCTGGAAGATGCCTTAGCACATCTGAAAACCAGCAGCCGCCCAGGGAAGAAGTGACCGAGAGCAGCCAGGAAGGCCTGAGGCTGCTTCTACCAACAGCAGCAGATCAAGCTGTTTGGCAGAACTGTCACAGTGAGCTACCCCCGCAGGTGACAGGGGACCCTCCTGCTGCTGGCATCCTTCCCGGGGGGGCTCAGGTGAGGAGCTGGCGTTG
Organism: Limnodromus scolopaceus; assembly: GCA_028565335.1. NCBI lineage: Eukaryota > Metazoa > Chordata > Aves > Charadriiformes > Scolopacidae > Limnodromus > Limnodromus scolopaceus. Next base: position 487,558 of record JAOXNO010000014.1, on the reverse strand, counting down.
CCGGCGCCGCGCTTCTTGGTGCTGGTCAGTCCGAGGATCCGGGCTCTGGGGTGACCAGTCGGGCTGCGGTAAGGCTGCGCCAGGGTCAGTCCGGTGGCCAGGCTGTGGTCAGGCAAGCCATGGGGTGGCCGGGCCACGGTCAGTCTGTGGGCCCGGCTCAGTCCATCACTGCCCGGGCGGGCAGGCCGCGGGGCAGGCAGGGTTCCCGGTGGCCGAGCCCAGCTCCCTGAGCGGGTGCCCAGGACCGTCGCCCCCGACCCCGGCCCAGCGTCACTCGTGGGCCACGCGCTCCAGCGCCACGTAGAAGCTGTCCTTGTCGTCGAGGCAGTGCCAGCCGATGGGCCCTGCCTCGCAGTCGGCACACACCAGGAACTTGACGTTGCCCACGTCGCGGGTGAAGCCCACGTTCTCGAAGGAGAACATGTCGCGCACCAGCCAGTGCTCCCGCACCAGGTCCCCGTCCCCGCTGCCGCCCGTCGCCGCCGCCTTCTTCCTCATGGCGGGCAGGAGGAGCTGCGGGAGATACGGCGTCACCGCCCGGCCCGCAGGGGGCGCCATTCCCTCCCGCACCCCTCCCCGCCCCTCCCGCCCCGGTACCTCTCGGCGGGCGAAGGTGGCGGCGCCGGGCAGCAGTACCCGCGACCCGCAGCGTTGGCACAGCACCGCCTTCAGGTTCCGGCCCTGCGCGCACATCAGCTCGGCCGAGCCCGGCGCGGCGGCGGCCGTCGGAGGGGGAGGGGGAGAAGAAGAAGAAGAAGAAGGAGGAGGAGGAGGAGGAGGAGACGCCGCCGCCGACTCCATCTCGGCGCAGGCCGCCGCCATGGCTGCGCAGGCGCGCTGGGGGCCGCCGCCGTCCGAGGGGCGGTGCCAGCGCGGTGAGGTCAGGCGGCGCCGAGGGGCGGCCCGGCTCCTCAGAGGGTGCTGGGCGGACCGCGCTGGGGTGGCGGTCCGAGTCCTCTGCCGTGAAACAGCGGGGTTCGAATGGCCCCTTGAGCTCCTGCCGGGGTTCTGGTGCCTGAGGGGACTGTGGGGGGGAGGCGCTGTGGAGGCCCCTGAGGCGAGCGGGGCCTGACAGAGCTCCCGGTCCCCGCGCCGCGGCCGGGGCGAGCAGCTGTGAGCGCGGGGGTCCCGCTGTGAAACCGGGCTGAGGAGGGCACGGGAGGGTCGCGAAGGGTTGGCAGCCGCAGTCTGTTTGCCGGCCGGCTGGGCCCATCGGGGACGGTCCCTTCGGAGGCAGGGGAACCTGGAGGCGCCTGACGCGTGTTACAGCGGTGAGGGAAAGCAGAGCCCCGCTGACTCTGGGTGCAGGGAAGTTGTCTCCCCGCGAGGCTGCTGCGGGTATCGTGCGTGATGGCATCGGCGTTTCTTAGAGCTTGTGCTGCGCACGGCAGCTCCCTTAGCAGCTCGGTACAGAGAACCCCCTGAGAAACGGGGAAGGAGAGGAGTGCACTGAAAAGGCCAAGGTGCTGACATTCAGGACAAAATGTTTTCCAGGAGGGGAAGCCAGCGTTCGTCCTGACCCTGGAGAGGCTGGGAAAAGCAGGAGGCCGTGCCGGTGCCTCCAGGCAGTGGCGCTGGAGGTGAGGTCCTGGGGCCCAAGTGACCCTGCCGGGGTTGCTCGTCACGAAGCAGCTCTGAGGCACTGTGGGTTTGTGCTGATCTTGGGGCCTGCTGCCAGCAGCCCCCCGTAAGCACTGCTGGGAAGATTGAAACGAACCTGTTGATGGTATCCACTGCTGCTTTAGGGGCTAAAACATCCCAGGAGAGCCCTGATTCTTGCTGTTTCCTGGCCATTTATTGTAAATATACACCATCCTCCTACTACCTTGCTGTGTCCCAAGAACTCCCAGGAGAAGCCAGAAATGGGAACTGATATTCAAGGTACTAAATAAAGACGCAGGATTCCATTAGCAGTCCAGCTGCTCACCTCAGGCTCCAGCCTGGGCAATCACAGTCCTGAACGCTGCATTGTCAGCCTCGGCTCTGCTCCCTGCCACCCGCTGTGAGTGTGGCTGGGAGACACAAACCCCACCGCCCTGCAAATCATGCATGTATTTCTAAGGTGGAAGCAGCGTGCGGGGCAACGGTGCTCCTGAGCCATCCTGGTGTGTGCTGGGGAGCCAGGAGGGGAGTGGATGCTCAAAGGGTGGTGTGAAGTTCAGCAACACCCACCATGAGCAGCCCTGGGGCACCCCCTGCTCAAAAGTGTCACAGAAACCAACTGCAGAAAGGTCTTGATTTGCCTGAAAGAGGCAACAGCTTTGGCTGGCGGCTGAGCAGGAGCTGGGGTGGCTCCGTGTGCTGCGGCGGGGGCTCTGCACCCGCGGTGGCTCAGCAGTGACCGGCACAGCTCTGCCACTCGGCAACAGCGCAATGTAAGGGCTCAGCCGTGATCCTGTCCTCACCATGGTACAGTGACTGCCCTGAAGAGTGGTGATGGGGGCTGGGCTGTGCTGGGAAGCTGCAGGGAGCCAAGGGGACATTTCTGCACATCTTCAGTTCTGCTGTCTCCAATTCCCGCCCTGAGCAGCTTTGTTCAGTTCCTTCTGGGAAACGCTGGGTGCAGGCAGCAGGTTTATCTGCAGAGGAGCCTGTGCTGTCAAGATCTGCATCCTTCCTTGCTCGAGGTGTGTCCTCCTTCCACGGGGGTTGGTGCTTGTGGCACCAGAGAGAGGAGGGGGGCTCCTGCCGCTCAGCAGTTCCTGCTGCCGCAGCGCAGGAGGTGCCTGCAGAAACACATGGTGCCCAACGGCAGCTGGTGACAGGTGCTTATCTGCACTGCAGCCAGGGAACTCACAGCATGCCCGAGCTTGGAGATACTCTGGACTCAGTGGAACAAGGTCCTGAGAAATCTGATCCAAACCGCATCTCCTCCGAGCAGGGTCACAGACCATCAGATTGCCTCTCTCACCTGCAGTTATTCTTCAGTTCTGTGTTTTCTTCTTGTGTAACTGCAAACACCACTTTTACAAGAAAAGCCCAGAGTGGACGTGACCAGGAGCCCTGGCTCCATCCCAGCTCAGGCTGTGCACTGTCCTGGGAGTGTGACAGGCTGTGCTCGAAGGCACCCAAGCAGTGACAGTTCTGTCCTACTGAGCTCCCTCCAGAACTTCGGAGCCTCCCAGTGGGCCACTTCTGCCTCCTATGACCAGCTGAAGGAAACACCTCTCTTGCCCACACGTTTGCTGCGGGCAGGAGCCTCCAGTGCAGGAGGGATGAAGTAAAAGCCTTTGCCCCCCAGACTGTAGCGTGCTAAGAAGCAACATGGTTGTAGGGCTTCAACTCGATTGTATTAAGTGTGCACATACTAATTTAGATGGTAGCAGGATAAATACAGAGCAAAATCCTGGTCAGACGGGGAGGGAGGAGGAAAATAAATCCTTTACCTGGCCTGGGCAAAGTCTGAATGGACTTAAAGTCAAAAGCTCGCAGTGTTGCATCAACACTCACCTCAACACCGCCTGCTCATCAAGTTAACTTGAGATGAAGCTTTCCTGGCCAGATCCACTGCCCATAACACTCCACTGAGTGACAAACTCTACAGTGCCGCCTCCCAGCCCACGGGCCACCACTTCTGTGGGCAAGCCTGTGCTGGGCTGGGCAGGTTGGTCAGGGTTGGTTGCTGGCATAGGGCTTGTCTTTGCTACAGTCCTCTGGGTCTTACAAAGAAAGAAAGAAAAAACTACCAACCCAAAGAGATCTGTAGCCAATTCTCCTTGGGTGTTGAAAATTTACGCTTAATTCTTCATTTTAGCATTTTCTCCTAGATTATTCATGGGGCAGAACTTCATTCTTACTGGTCTGTCAGAATCAGCACCAGCTTCTTTCCAAGCAGGACATTTTGACCCTTCAGCAGTAGTTTGTGAGTTTTCTCATCTCCAGATGCAGACCATTTTGAAGGTTTATGTTGTTCATTATCTAACTGGAAATGCCAATTCCTCTTCAACCCTTCAGTACATCTTGTCCTGGGAAGGCAGCATTGGGTTCTGGTGGCCACTGCGAGTAGGGCAGTAGGTGCCACTGCCACGTCCTGCTGTGATCCAGTCCTGATGCTGGCACTTCAGTCTGCTGAGCTTCAGCAGAACGAGGCACTGGAGACATCTTTTTTCTTTCAGCACAAGTCACTTCTGGAGCTGATTCCACACCCCCGAGGACTTTGCAGGAGAGCAGGATGGGAAGAGGAGCTACTGGTGGCTCCAGGTTCAGTAGCCTGGAAATCCCCTCCCTGTGCCCATGTCCCTGCCCATGGCAGAGGTGTAGGGGGTAGGATGGATCCACGTATAAAATCATGAGTGCTTCCTCAGGAACGCTGCACTCTCCAAAGCAGCTCCTTTTACCTTTTTGGTTCCTCATGTACTTCTCACTGGTTGAAGAGTGACAGAGTTGTTCACCCCAAGGGAGATGTGTCAGGAGAGACTATCTGAAACCTGGAATGTCAGATGTTTACTGGGGGAGGTGGTGGGGAGAGCACTCGGTCATTGAAGGCTGCTGGGGCGAACACTGCAATTTGCCTTCAAATCAACAGGTTTTAGACAGGTATTCTGTAGCTACACCATCAACAGACTAATTAGTACCGGGCTGCATTCATCCCACGTTTCCATGGTGGACAAAGAAGCTGTTATTTTTTGCAACTGCAGGCTCTATTGTAAGAGTATTATCACAGTCTTCTCATCTCTGCTGCCACACTCTTCTCAAGCAGATCTTGCAACAAATTCATCCCAGTTAGCAAGTCCTCCAGGGTTTCTGGGCCATGGATCCCAGTGGATGGAGCAGTTTTTCACTACCACGCTGACGCTGCCGGGCAGAGGCCGCCTGGTCTCACACGGGGTTTGTACGTACCCTCCACACAGCACTTACAGAAATGGCTTGAATGTAGAGAACAGAAGCTAAATTCCCACTGGCTCAGGAAATATTTTATTCTTTATGTTTTCATTAAAAAATAAACATAGGAAACAAAACCACAGAACACTTGTGTGATAGAAACAAATGCAGAAAGTCAGAGCGTTGGCTGAAAGTGCATCATTAAGTCATGCTACCACGTCCCTGATCCCACCCTGTCCCCAAGCAAGGAGTCAGCAATAAGCTTGACGAGCAGCACTACGCGGAGCCCAGGCACTGCAGGGGCCAAGCTGATGGCGGAGGAGAGCCCGAGCTCCTGGAGATGCAGCGAGCAGGAGACATGCTGAGGAGAGAGTGCTCCAGTGAGCCAGTGGGCTTCCTGGAGCAGGCAGAGGACCACTAGTGTACAAGGATGTGGAGTTACGAGGTGGGGGAACGAACAGCTGAGAACAAAGGGCAAAATGGAAGCCTGGATGTCACTCCAAAACGGCCCTGGAAGCAGAAAAACCCTAGATAAAAGGAAAATCAACACAATGAACTTGACTGAAAGGCTGACGTGGGTGCGCTGGACAGAGGGCTGTCCAGGGATGAACTCCAGTAACTCACCACCAAGATCTACAGGGATAGTAGCAATTGCGTCCCTACTTTCAGGGCCTCAGCCTCTGCAAGGTGACCTCCCCACCGGGATGCGGACAAAGGCATCGCCGCATCACAGCAAGGCTCCAGCTGCCAGAAAATGCAGCACTTTATACAGTTGGGACTGTCAAGCTTTTTGAAGGAAATGCAGTGTGATGAACCCTGAGCCCCCTGATTAGGGCACAAACTCTGCAGACCTGCTTCTACACCAGGCAATGAGCTTTTCCCCTACCCTCTGCCCCCTGCAGCCTCAGGCTTTTGGGTCTCAGTAGTTGACAGCTTGAATCTGTGACTCCTTTTGCGTGCAGACCTGTGAGGGACCTGCAGACGCAGCTACAGTGCAGGACCCCCTCCACGTGCTCGCTCTGTTTGGCTCTGCACTGCTGTGCGCTCGAGGAGCATGTTTGAACATTCAGTATGTACAAGATGATTTGAAGCTGAAACATAAGAGCAGCTGGATTCACCCTCACACATCCACACGGCTGAGAGCAACCAGAGGACCTGCATGGTCCTGCAGTGGCTGAAGAGACCACCCAGTTGTATGTACATGTCCTTGGAAGCATTCACCAGGCTGCCTGGTGCCAAGGCTGGGGCATCTCTGCTCTGCCAATGGACACAGCCACAGGAACAGCAGAGAATGCAGCTTCTCCTGACCTACTTTGCCACCTTCTCCAGCTTCACACAGAGCCCCCAGTTTCAAATGACTGCCGAGAGAAAATGTTTATGCATATGCTCTAGTCAAAAGCAGCACAGAAAGCTGCTGTCCTGGTGCCTATTTCCACAGCATCCCCAACTCTCAAGAACAGTCACTGCAAATCACTCGGGATTCTTCTGGCTGAGACTCTTTAGGATATTCTTCTTTGTAAGCTCCCTCCGGATCACTTCTCCCGAAGGACGCAGACTCCAGCGTCACAGCGCTGCATCCCCAGGGAGGTTACCACTTCCCAGTTGTCAATGATGGGATCATAGCATTCAATGCTGCTCAGCAGGGAGTTGCCATCGTATCTGCAAGGACAGAAAGTTATGGGTGAGGGATACTGCTGAAGGAAGAGGCTGAGGTGTTCAGAGCCTTCCTGGGAGGCTGGACAGCTGCATACAGCAGGAATGGCCTCAAATAAGCCCACTGCATGAGGCTCCCCTTTACTGTCTGCTGCCGCTCTCCTGCCTATCTTGGCTCTGGACCATCATCCTGCCTATTTAGGTCAGACGCGGTGAATGTGTGGGCTGCCTCCTCTCTCAAAGCTTGAAATATAAATGCGAGGAGAGGCCACCTGACAGGGCAGCAGGCTGCGTCACCTCAACTCACTTGTTGCAGTAAACAGACATGCAGGACATCTCCCTCTCCAGCCAGGGCAGCCGCTTACCCAGCGATGGCGTACAGCCGTCCCCGCAGCACGGTGGCCCCCACATAGCAGCGGGGCGTCGTCATGCTTGTTACAGTTGTCCAGGAATCAGTGCGTATATTATAGGCTTCCACGGAGGAGAGATGTGCCGTCCCATCAAACCCACCAACAACATAAATATGGTCATTCAGCAGAGCCACTCCAGCCCCTGTGGGAAAGAAAAGGCAGCACAGCTACGCCCATGGGTGACACTGGCAGCACTGTGCCTGGGTCTCGCTGTTACAAGCCTCAAGTAGGTCAGTTCCTCCCTCTTCAGAGATTTTCTAATTCTTTGTCTCCAATACAATATGTGAAAACCTGTAACTGTAGGAAATGCTGCTGAACCTCTGGCATTCAGGGGACTGAGCAGCGCTGCAGCCAGGGCAGCACCAGCAGCAGGAACTGGTCACTTCAGCTGAAGGACTCCCTGGCCCCCCAAACAGACCAGCACCAGGGTTGCTGGCTGGGATTCTGTCCCCACACAGCCAGGTTTCTCTGGCATTTCTGGCCCCCTGGTGTCACCCAGCCCCTGGCTGTAGCAAGAATGACACTGTTCCATGTGAAGCTGGAGAAGGGATTTCTTTGACATTGCTCTTCTGGGAGGTGGGGAAATGAAAACTGGTGTCCATGACATGATCACAGAGGCGTAAGCGGCTGAAGCATCTGTCTGAGCAGCTGTTCTCACCTGCCCCAGTAAAAGCAATCAGTAATACAGTTGGCCCAACTGGAAATTATGACAGTGGAAAATAAACCCCTGCCAGCCCCTGTTCTTAATCTACAGCCCCCTCCAGTAAAGCACCAAAGAACACAGTAAGATACGGATCCACTTTGTGGCCTCAGGTTCTCCTGCAACAGCCGCTGCTGTTTCGAGCAGAGTAAACCCTGTCAGGCTGTTACCACCAACACACAACTATTGCACTGATGAACACCCTGAAGGAAACGAGCCACCCACCCTGTGGCTTTTGGGCACCGATCTGTTTCTTCCACAAACAGGGTATAAGAGACTTTCTGCTCCACAAAATGCAACCTCACTGTCTGTCCTTGCCGAGAGCATCAAAACAGCTGGGCATGGCCAGGCTGCCCCCACGGCCTCGCCAATGGCTTCAGGAAAGACTTGGGCTGAGACCAGTCCAAGGCCTAATCAGAGCGGTCGGGTCTAGCAATGCAATATGGCCATGGTTTCTGAGGGGTGGGCTACCTCCAGAACCTGTCCTAAGAGATGAAGAGAAACAAGGAGGAGTCAACCTCAATGAATAAAGGCAAGATTACTTTTAGTCCCCATCTTTCTTAGAATTCAAAGACCGACAGGCAGACAGGTCTAGAGTGTTACAGCCTCGGGGCAAAAGAAGTCATAGAGTCCAAGGATGGATGGACTGGAACTGACAGCAAGATGGAGGTTGAAGTGCAACTGGTATGCAAGCTACTAGGAGTTTAGGGTGTTAGTACCACAGAACAGCAGCAAAAAAAACCAGGGCAAAAAATGTTCTTGGGCACCCCCCGGTTTCAGACCTCAGCGCTCCAGGTCACAGCCCTGAGGAAGGAACCTGGCTTGTTCCTGCTCACTTGTGGCACTGAGAAGCCCACTCTGTGGGCCAGAGCACTGCTACCCAAAGCCTCCAAGTCTCATGGGAAGCCAGCATGGACCTGGGAAATGCTTCAAGGCTTTTCCCTTGAACTCTTTGCTTTTGGTTTTGCCCAAAGCAACCTTATCTGGTGCACACAACAGAGCTCTCGGGGAAAACTATCTCAGCCTTAGGCTTTCTAGAGATCTGGGGATAGGTCTCACCTGTTGCCTCTGACATAGGAAATCGCACAGATTTTATCACATCCTTGCCTGTGGGGGTTCTTCTGGATGTGGAAAGTGACCAACTTTTAAATCAAATCCATTCTTGGCACATGGGAAATACTTTCCAACCCACATTTAACAGGAATAGCCCTGTCATGGAGGTAAATATTTAAAGCTTGGGGTTTTGGTGAATGCTGCTGCAGAGACAAGAAGTTTACATGTTTTTAGAAGAGAGACCAGTTTTAATTGAGTAACCAGCTCTTGTCCCTAAACAAGAACACTGTAGCAGAGAACACACAGAAACAATGCTGCCTGGGCTAATTGTAAAGGACATTTATTGAAAGAATTAGAGAAAAAGCAACTTCAGAAGAGTTTTGAATGAGTGCCTGTCAGCACAGCAGAACTGCTCCATCGAGAATGACAAAGCTGTGGAGGCACTGAGCAAGGCCCTGGCTACTTGCTGGCATGGCCATGGAGACCTGGGGCAGGTGGCCCAAGGCACAGTGCAATAGCAGAGGGCCAGCACATAAGCACACAGGAGCTGCACAAGCCCCAACTCATTTGAGAAATGAAGGAGAGCTGAGACAAAGTTACTCCAAAAAATTTTCTAGATACCGCTGCCAAACCTAAAGCTCTGATAGGGCGCCAAGCAGGAAAGAAACTAAGAGCTGGTGGGGGGTAATTAATACTAATGGCACCGTTTCCAGTCATTAGTGTAGGACTGTTGCAGCGTGACATTGCTCTGGCTGCTCTCTGCTGCCCGAGGAGCCGATGCCCAGCATTTCTGAGGGTGCAGGAGGAGGGTCTGCCAGAGCCCTCCTGCCTTTGCCATGTCCTGTGTGGCTGACAAGTGCTGACTTGGCAAACCGTCCCACTCTCTTACACTATGCTCTGTGCTTTGTTCCATGCTAGCTTCTCTCCAAGCCATGCACTGTGCCTAGTTATGGAAGTCACACAAGACTTCCTCTCCCTCTCTGTAACCTGTAAACCCCCGCTACGTTCCTCTGTACGCATCTTCGCATGGGATGGAGACATCAGGCATGTGAAAATTAATCTTTCTCTTGGGGAGTTAAATCAGCATGTCCTAAAATCATCTCTCCTCAAAGGCAAACCACCTGCTGGAGTGAGCCAGCACCCTGCAGGGCAGCAGGACATGCCAGCAGTGACTGCTTCCTCAGTGTAGTCCAAAACATTTTGACCTCAAGGCACTCTGGGCTCTTACCTGAGCGCTTAGTGGCCATTGGGGTGACATTTGTCCAGTGTCCAGTGTGGGGATCATACCTCTCTACAGAATTCAGTATGTTCAGCCCATCATAGCCACCTGAAACAAAATACAGGAGCAAACCATGGGTCTGACTTCTGGAGAATGTTTTCTGTGTAGAGAGCAGTAACATACCTGGTTCATCCCTAGTACAGTGTTGCACTGCCATCAGCCCACCTCCCAGCACACTGGGGTGACAGAACAAGGAGGATCTCTGCAGCTCACAATGCCAGAGTGGAGCCAGCTCACAGCGAGCTCTGCCCCATTCTGCACAGGCTATGCTGGGAGAGCATCACCTCTCCAGACCAGTGCAGCCAGAGTAGCACCACACTGCCCAGAGCTGCCTCCGAGCCTGCTCATGCCAGTGCTGATGCCAATCCTGCTAAAACAGATGTTCAGCTTCCAGACCTGGTGCTGGCTCAGGGTCCCTATGCTGCGGCTGCCAGCTGACACTATGAGGCTCCACAGCACGGGCTGGGATGTCTCACAGAGCTCCTTCACAAGAGGTTACCAAGAAATCTCCTTGTGCAGCATCAGCAAAGGAGCAGCATCCTGGCATCTGCCTCCGGGGATCTCATGGGAGGAAGCTGGGAGGGGGAAATGAGACCCATAAACCATTGTCCAGTATCTGTGAATCCCAGGAATGGGACTGCAACAGATGTGGGTACAGCACTGGGCCTGCCTTTTCTGGGGCCCAGAAGGAGTATCTACAGAAGAAATTTACTGAAGCCTTCAGAAAGATTTGCCCTCTAGCACTCTCACTGTATTCACAGCCGGTGTGGGTCTCGGAAAATGAAATGGGCACTACAGAAAGGAGCAGAGAGCTGAGGATACATTTCTGAAGTGCTACAGCCACCGTTGCTTTGTGTGGGGCAGATACACCCTCTTTCCCATGACTATCTGCTTTGTCTCTGGGGCATTTCAGCCACTGCCCATCCCGGCAAACCTCAGCTGGCACTTCTCATCCCCCGTGCTTCAGCCGTTCCTCAAATGTAGCCTGACTGTGGCCAATTTGCTTCTCGCAGTATTTACTGTAGTTAATGGCAGCTCCAGCCTGAGCCATTGCGATGGTAACGGTGAGAAGAGGCTGCATTCTCTGACAGAGCTCTGCAGCGTCCATCGCAGGGAAATTAAATCTTCTCTTCTAACCAGGACATGACATAGTTGGTGCTCCTCACAGACAGCATCTGCACTGCCATTTCTGTGAAGAGCAAGTGTTGCAGAATGCCTAGAGGTCCCAAGGGCACCTACCGAGGCAGTAGATAACTCCGTTAGCTACAACAAGCCCCGCTCCTTCCCGGGCTGTCTGCATGTCTCCCAGCATACTCCACTGGTCAATGTTCGGGTCATATCGTTCCATACTGGTGTGACGTCGGCTTCCATCAAACCCACCGGAAACATAGATCATGTCTGCAAGGTTAGACAGAGGTTGGACTCGGCGAGTCAAGTATCAAGCATGCACATGGAGCGAGCCTACAACTCGGACAGCAAAATACAGAAACAACTACAGATCCTGGCACATTTGGAGCCAAGAGAAACCCAGCCTCCTCATCCTACCTCGCTGCATTAGCCTGCTCAGACCCAACAAACTACAAACATAAAACCCAGGTGACCATTAAATCTGCTTCTTGTTGATGGATGAAAGACACCACAGACACCCCATTTATTTTTCTCATGCTGCAGAACCTACTGAAACACTGCTGTGCCCAGATCCTGCCTGTCACCACCATCCTGTCACCACCTCCCTGAAGTAAACACTTACAAGGCAGTAAACACACAGGGCAAGAAGAAAGAAGATCCAAAAGATAGGTCTGGATCATCGAGATCAGTCCCTTATCCTGGATAACCTAATTCATGCAATGCTTTCACAAATCCGTTATCTTCCAAGCAGTTGCATTTTTAAGAGAAATTTAATTAGCATAGATTATTAACAATCTAAATGAATAATATTTAACCAATAGTAATTATTAAGACAATAATGCAATATAAGCATTAAAGCACAGAATATTCATTAGAGTAATTTTAATGGCTAGGAAACTTCCTCTCTTTCCACTGGCTTTTGCCTGGCTTGCTTATAACCATTTGTTCTTATTCAATTCTTATATTGCCCATTTCTTCTCATGCCAAGTTAAAACTCATAGAGAACAATCATATCCTCTCTTGGCCTTTGTTTGCTAGCATAAGCAAGCTGAAGTGTTCTAGTTTGCTCAGTAAAGTAATTTTCTTCTTCCAAGTCTGTCCTAAGAATCCTTTTCTGCACAGGCTCCAGTTTCAGCCTCTCCCTCTCCAGTGCTGGGTGGTTATTGCTGTTCGTGGTGCCTGCGCTCAGTAACACACAACACCTTCACCACCCCGAGAGCTTCCCACTCCATAATCCCTCGGGGTTCCTTTCCCTCGATGCACAGACACATGCCGTAGGAACGAAGCGGAGGCAGAGCTTCTCTCAGGATACGTGGGCAAGTTTTCCATTTCTACATCCAAATGATGAGAAGCCAGAATTTCAGACTCCCCTCTTCCCTCGGAACCACCCCACTCTGCACACACCAGCTCAGGGCTTTTCAGCACAAGAACTGAACTGTTCTGCGCTGTCAGCACGGTGACAGGACATACCTCCCAGGGTCGTGGCTCCTGCCAGCCCTCGCCGTACGTTCATCGGCGCCACAGAGTACCAGATGCCATCCTCATCTGATGTATAATCCAAGCACTCCACTGAGCTGAGACGAGAGCGACCATCGTACCCCCCAATCACATAAATCCGGTCATGCAGGGACACTGTAGCAACATAGCGCCTCTTACGGGTGATACTCTAAAGCAGTGAAAAGAATAAAGTCAAGAAAAGGAAAGAACACTGACGCACGGAGACTGACTGCTGCTCTTCCATCCCCTTTTGGAAAATGGCCCACTACTGCAGAGGCAAACAGCACTATGGATTTAAAGGATACAGCCCTGGCTAAAATGCCTAATGACTGCGTTTGCCTTCCCTCTGCCTGTACTCTGTCTCTGCCATGTTCTCTTCTCATGGCCACGTCTCTTTGCACTAAAATATTTTGCATTAAATGTAATTTATCTTATGGTGCTACTGAATCTTTGATGCATCTTGGAGGTCGGTGTGCCTTCCCGCTGGCTCCCTGCAGAGACTGTTAATGGGAAAATGTGGAGACTCAGATGAGTCTTTGATGAAAATACCTGAAGCTTTTAGCATCCAAAAAAGAACCGAATTTTGGGACACCAGGTGATGCAGGGTCTTCTGTGATTAGCAATATTGAAGAAGAGGCAATTCTCCACCAGTTCACATAGAAAAAGGTGATTTTAAATTTGGGTAGAAATAGTCCTCAGTGCAGGAATTCTCTCTTCCCTACTGTCTCCTGCTATGCTCAGAAACAATGAAACCAGACAGATTGTGCAGCCTGCCTGAGAGCAGGACTGATTATACTAATCCTATTGACATTTAAATTACCATCACTAACCTTAAAGCTTAACACCTCTTCAATAAGAAACACGAGAGTTCTCACTCCTACAACAAAGACGTGGGTCTCTGCAGGCTCATCTGATTAGAAATATGACAACCACCTCTTATACAAAGCTTACTTAGCAAATCTGCAGACGTGGTTTCAGTGTTCACTATGTAAACCCCAGCAACTATAAAGAACTTTACATCAGAAATTTTAAGCAGAACGCGAAGGACAGCCCAAAGAGGAAGGTTATATAGCTGATACTACAGCATCAGCGTTTGATCACAGCCTGTTCAATCCAGTGATGGTCAAAACCGGTCCCTTACTGGCAAGAAACTCCACTCCTGGGTTTTCGGGTCGTATTTCTCCACAACATCAATAGGTGACTGCTGGCTGCCAAAGCCACCGATCACAAGCAGGACTTCATTAGCTCCTAGAGTAAAGAGGGAGAGCAAAGTCAAGTCAATCCCTTCACAACCAAAGGGTGACCTCAAGGGAATCACCTGAAGAAACACTGAGCCTTCCTTGGTGCAACAAGCAGCCTCTGAATCCCTGTTCTGATCACTGCTCTGAAGCCGGCACCTGATCTGGGCAGGAGCCACCCGGGGTCCCTCTGTCCTCAGCAGGAGGAAGAGGAGAAGCTCTGCCAGGATGCTGGCAGCACGGTGAGCTCAGGTGGTAGGAGCTGTCTGCCCGTTCCTCCTAGTGGGACTCTGAGAAGACAAGTGGGCTAATTTAGGTGCTGAAGTTGGCTTGATAATATCTTCTTTAGTATTCTTTCCATATTTTTTTTCCAAACCTCTTACCACCCCATGAAAGCTGAAGGAGGACACCTGCTTCTCTGCAGCCTCCTCACAAAACAGGGCCTTCTCCCTTTTTACAAATGGCATCTAGACCAGATGACACCTTTGTTTGCCATTTCACTGAGAAACATGTGAAAAATTAAAAAGTAAAAAAATGTCTCTTAAATCTTATGATTTTATTTCAAAGTTGCCTTCCCTCTACTTTCTTTTCTCTGAGATTGTCCCTGAATTTTTCCTATTTTCTCCTGAGAGTTAAATAAGGCTTGTGACCTGGAGACTATTAACTTCCCTTGTAATGACTGCCTTCGTGGTAGGTTTCTATCATCGTTTTAAAAATAGATGAGCATCCCCTGAATCCGTTGGGCCCTTTCTGCAATAGGAAGTTTTACTAGAGTTTACTAATGTCCAGCTTTTCATTGCAGAAGGACTGAACACTAAACACAAGATTTAACAAGACACTGTCTGTCACAAAGCCAAACAGCTTCCAGATGAAGGAGAATAACATGAAAAAATAACCAGGAAGGATTCACAAAAGAGACTCAAGAACAACTTGGAAAGCTTCTTGTACAGTATGACAGCTAAAAGTGCAACCATTTCAGTTTATCCCATACAAAATTAATACACAACTTAATCACAGTTGATAAGTGACACATGATAAGAGCACTGCTGATAGCAGATGGCACTGTATCAATTAAAACAGGTAGGGCTGAATCCAGAAGATGAACCTTAGCAATAAGGTGCACGGCTTTTGCCTGTATAATTAACCAATAAAACAGTTTTGTGATGTCTCCTTTATCAGGTGAAGCACTTCAACTAAGAGCAAAATGACATATGTCTCTAAAATGACAGGTTGAGCTGAGCTGCATGTCACTGAGACCCATGTTGGATGTTCCCAGAAAAAGACGAGCCATCTGTGGCCTGGACTATGCTGGAGGTCAAACCACATCACAACAACATTCCCTTCAGGCAAAAAAATCTAATCAATGTTTCTCTCTGACAAACCTAATTTACCCTCCTGCTTTAGTGGATAAACTGTGTTTCGTCCCTTAAAACAGCATTAATAACAAGAAATGGCCATGAAGGGCTTTTCAGAGCCCCTTCCCACTGCACGCAGTGGAGAACACGCAGCGGCACTGGAGAACACACAGCGGGGTTTGCTCGCCCGAAGAGCAGCCAATGCTGGCACAGATGGCAGTGCCCCGTGAGTGCGCCCAGGGTAAGGGCATGGCAGAGACGGACAGAGAGAGTGAGTCTGAAGATGAGAGAAGGGGCGTCAGGTGAGGAACAGCCACAGTCATGAAGAAGCCAGACCAATACTTTTCCTTCTTCTGCAGGTCATTCCTACTGTTTATGTTGCTCTCAAGTGCTTACAGCCCTAAGTCAAGCATTTTCCCAAAAATTCAGTGACTCTGCTTGGTAGGAGAAATCATGATTTGATGACACCAAACTGAGTGGGGAAGTGGACGCTTCAGAAGGGAGAGCCACCTTGCAGGAAGACATGGACAGGCTGGAAGAGCGGGCTAACAAGAACAGTGTAAAGTTCAACTAGTACAAATGTAAGGTCTTGCACCTGGGAAAGCATAATCCAGGTGTGCAGCACAGGCTAGGATCTACCCAGCTGGGGAGCTGCTCTGTGGAAAGGGACCTAGGGGTCCTGGTGGACATCAAGCTCAATGCGAGTGACCAGTGTGATGCTGCGGCAAAGAAACCCAACGGGATGCTGGGCTGCATCAACAAGGGCATCACCAGCAGAGACGAAGAAGTCATTATCCCACTCTACTCAGCGCTGGTCAGGCCACATCTGGAATATGGTGCTCAGTTTTGGTCCCCACTATGCAAAAAAGCTGTGGACAGGCTGGAGAGGGTCCAGAGAAGGGTGACAAAGATGATCAAAGGACTGGGAAGCTGAAGTATGAGGAAAGGCTGAGAGAACTGGGTTTGAGCTTTGCGAAAAGAAGGCTCAGGGGAGACCTTATCACCATGTTCCAGTATTTAAAGGGTGGCTCCAAAGAAGATGGAGACTGTTTTTACAAGGAGTGACATGGAAAAGATGAGGGGTGATGGGTACAAGTTACTCCTGGGGGATTCCAACTGGACACAAGAGGAAAATTTTTGACAATGAGAACAATCAGCCATTGGAATAATTTTCCCAGGGAAGTGGTGGATTCTCCAACATTAGACACTTAAGATTCAGCTAGACAGGGTGCTGGGCCATCTTGTTCTTGAGGTTCCTTCCAGCCTGGGATTCTGTGATTTACTTGCCTTAACAAGAGTAGGGAGAAAAAAAAAAAAAGTACCTCTGAAAGGAAAGAGGGGCCTCTCCATCTCCCTCCTTGTGCTTCCCCCTCTGAGATTCCCTGTTGAAAACTCATGTTCAGTGTAACACACACAGCTGTCTCTCACCTTGCAGCTTGTTTTGTTTCTGACACTGATACCTGCCTTTTTTGACAGGAAGAAACTCTTCCCACACTTCTTGGACAGCTGCATACTGAGGCAAACATATCTGGAGGTACCAACAACTCATGAAACTAGTTTTATGATTCTAGCAGAGGCTTGGGATTAAAGGCAACCAACTAGTCCCCACATTGTCACTAAGGAATTGTGCTCTGAAAAAATGTCCCTCTGTATCTTGCTCCAGTCCCCTTTCTGTACCACTGGGGACTGTGGATTGACAAGTTACTGCTGTGACGCACTTCAGTGCGATTACAAGGCACTAGAAATGGTGTATAACACAACACCTGCCAACGCCCCAGGACTCCTGAGTGTCCTCTCCTTTGCTGCTCACCTAGACGTGCTCTTGTCCTGGGTCCTTGCATCTGACTCCGGAGCTCAGGCCGAAGATGAAATTTCTTTGCTTCATCTACGAGGTCTCTGCACTGCAGGCTGCATCGTATAAACGGCTGGGGACAAACATGAGTCACTGGTACATGCAATATATTTCAAGATCCCTCATAAGAACTCTCCTAAAGCCAACTCTCATCAGTTCAGACAGCATTAAAATGACTTGTATGCAGGCTGTGGCATGGTGTACACCAGGAAATGCAAAGTCAACTTCAGACTGGACTGCAGCGAGATGGTTCTCGCCGATACGGCTCAGTTCTCACACAAAGTCTGTCACTGCACATTCCATAATGAAAATAACTATATTGAAAAACTAAGGAAAAGCCACTTTGCTACATTTACACCAGTAGAAGTATGTCTGAGAAGGGGGACCAAAAGTCAAGCTACACGTGAAATTAGTTTGGCTGGATATGCCCCATGTAACTCTCAGCATGCACCTGCCATCAAAGAAGAAACGAGGAGCACAACAAAGCAAGCAGTTTAGCTGGATCCATTCGCTTGATCCTGTGCAAATGGGATGTGGAGCTGTGAAGAGACTGTGGGTCTTCTTTAGAAGAAACAGGGGGCACTGCAGCCCAAGGACAGCCTCATCCCCTCCTTGCAGAACACGACGGAATTCCTGGACCAGCCTCCCCCGAATGATCAGCGTTCAGTCCCCATTGGTTGGCTGAGACTATATGCTGCTGCAATAAGTTGAGATTAATTTTTACAAGTTCTTGGTGCTTGTGCAAGAAGGCGCCAGGGTTTTCAGAGCAGATGATGCCACCCCGGGCCAACACTCTCTTTGCTGCTCTGGAATTATGATGTCCCACTGTTATGTGTCACTTTCAGATTGGAGGGGCCATTCTGCGCAGTAAGAAAGCTGAGACCCTGTACACACACTGCCTTGGGCTGCTTTTGGGACACATCTAATTGCTTTGGTACCAGTCCCTTTCACGTAACCTTCTAATTTAATTTCATGTGAACCATTAACAATTTGACTAAATATATTTTAGCTCTGGCACAACTGAACTGCCTGCTGGCTACCCTTATTTAAGAATATCTGTAGAAGGCAGCTGTATCACATTAGAGAGGAATGTTGCTAAATAAGCCATTTCTCTGTGTGGAGAGGACTGTCACTCCACATTCAGCAACCTGTAAGGTGACAAGGGCTGAACCACTGATCACCTCACCACCATCAAACCAGAACGCTGCTTTGAACTTCTCTGTGCCTTCCTGCCAAACCTTGCACGGGGTCACCATCACTTACTGTTTGGAATTAAACTTCCATTGCAAAAGCTTAATTATCTCTTATAATCATCCCCGTTTTGGTTTGCCTCTGCAACACCCCAGCCACACAAAGCAGCTGCATTAGACATGGCTCTGACTTGTGCTTTGATCCCAGACCTACACAGCTGCTGGCCTCATTCAAGGGGACACGTTTGCCACCTGCACCTAAAACAACTTCTGAGGAGGCACTTCCTTCCTGGGATCACACACCAGCAGACTTCAGCCTAGAGGAGAGACCTGCTAGTGCTTATGAATGGAAGGCAGGAGGCATTTGTTAGAAAACTGTAACAGATGACAACAGAAAGGTGCTGTGTGTATCAGGAGATAACTGGATAATTGCACTGGACAGGGCGCCCTCCCAGCAGAACAGGAGGGTGCTGTAGCTGCTGACACAGCAAACGACGTCTGAGAAAATCAGTGGGTCCTGCAGCTGAGCGGGGACAACTCCACACTGTCAGCGTCAAACAGCATCAGCAAAGAAAGCAGCTATTAACCTCTCCTGTTAGGACAGCAGGCATCTAACCCGGGACATGGCAACCACACACAGAGACTGGCTCCCAGCCGTTCCGCGCCCACGGTCCCGGCTGCCGATACCTCGGTGTCGATGACGTCTGTGATGTAGCGGGGGGTGAGAAGCGGCATGCGCACGTACTGCAGCAGCTCTGGCAGCGAGGCTTCCCGCTCCTTTTTCGAGTGCTTCACCCAGTTTATAACGGCCTCAAAAACTGGCTCTTCAGAGTCCACCTGAAAAGAGGAGACACACGCTGATCAGACTGCTGGACAGCATTTCAGCAACTGCTGTGGAACAGACAACTTCCAGGCTGCCAACACTGCTCCCAGCTAGCAAGGGAGTGGGACATTTCAAGTAAGAGTCTGTTATGGAAATTTCCATGAGCTGTATTTACAAGCACTATGAAATTTCCTCATTTTATTTTCCTTAGAACTGCATTTGTTTTTTCTTTACAGCTAAGATCAACAAGTGCCAGAAAAGCGAGCTTTATAGTTCACAGCAGAGCCGGGGGCTGGGAGCCACCACTTGGGAGGGAGCCCTGGGACAGGCAGGAACTCGCAGGGCAGCTCCCCCGACTTCTCAGCCGAGCAGGAATCACCGTCCTGCAAAATGCAAAGTACCATCATAAAGATGATCAGAACCGCATTCTTGTTTATGTCTAACCCCTTGCACTGCCCCTTTAATGCCCAAGCCATATCAGATACATTTAAGTTTTTTTTATTTCAATCCACATTTAAGAAACTATAAACAATTGGATTTCAGAGTGGAGAACCTCAGGGTGCAAATGGTACTGTTCTGACTAGTCCATTTCCCTCTCCACCTAGGACCTAGGACCAGCACATGCTGGTGCTACACCACCTCCAGAGATTACTGACTAAACCATCTAAATTTGATACTTTTAGAGAACCTCAAGTGCTTTAGGCAGCTTTACAAATACAGCGGCTCCAGTGCACACTAAGCACAGCCAGGGAAATTCACCTATGATTACTGAAAGTGAAATAATTGTAAAAATCCCTATTATATATTATTTATGTTTGGTTTGCTTTTTGCAGGTCTTCAGATCATCCAATGCAAAAGCAAATCAGACATGAATTTATTATCATGAGGTCTGTTAACTGTTATTAAATGTGAAGATAAAAGGAGATACTGTAATAAGAGGACTGTGCCTTCCCACTGGTACCTGACTGGTCCACTTTGAAGTTCAGTTTGAAGCTGTCTTGTTGCAGAATGTTCGGAAGCAGGGAGCCACAAATGTTAATTACATAAGGCAATTCTTCCAAGCCATTGATTTATATTTGTTACAGTGTAATTTAAAATGGCCTCTTTCTATTTGGATTACAGGGAAAGGACAATTAGAGCTCACAAAAGGAGAGCAGAGTACTTTATTGTTTCCGATTTTCCCCACCTCCTCTTTAAGTGGAATAATCCCACATCGTTTTATTCCCTCCTGAACTAACTATCCTCTGACACATTTAACAGTTTTGGTGTTCCTGAAATAATTTGTTTTCTGATAAACAGAAATAGATAAATACTAAACTAAAGATAGATAAACACTCAACACAGCCTCACAGTGAGCACCTGTCATTATACTTCTGGAGCAGCCAGGGGATTTTCTGAGGGTGCTCCCTCAGTACCCTCTGACACAGCACCTCACCCTGTGCTGGGGCAGGGTGCTGGATTTGCTCCCTTCCCCTTAAGGTAGTGTGAACAGACACCTCCCTGAGTGTGTGCAGGGCCTGAATCAGCCCTCCCAATCCACAGTGAATTTTACTTCACCTATGTGGATCATGGAGGTGATTGTCCCCCTGTACTCAACACTGGTGAGGCCACATCTGGATTATCGTGTCCAGTTCTGGGCACCTCAATACAAGAGAGACATCGAGGTGCTGGAGCGGGTGCAGAGGAGGCAACGAAGCTGGGGAAGGGCCTGGAGAATAAATCTTATGAAGAGCGGTTGAAGGAGCTGGGACTGTTTAGTTGGAGGAAGAGGAGGCTGAGGGGAGACCTCATCACTCTCTACAACTACTTGAA
>JAOXNO010000014.1:438006-457766 GCA_028565335.1 Limnodromus scolopaceus | reverse complement strand
CCCGGAAGGCGGCGGCGACGGCCCCCGCCCGGGGCGGCCCGACCGCACTCACCGCCGCGGGGACAGGTCCCGGCCCGCGCACCTCACCGCCCCCCCGCCCTTCCCTCTCCCCGCGCGGTGCGCTCTGATGACGTCATTGCGCCGCACCGAGGCGCCGCGCTACCACGCCCCCGGGAGCCTCGCGGTTGCCGGGCAACGGGCTCTGGCAGCTGCCTGTGCCTGGGCAGGCCCCGGCACCTCCAGTCCCGGCCTCCGCGGCGCACTGGGGCGGCCCGGCCGAGCCTTCCTGCACCGGAAGGAGCGGCTGGGGTCTGCTTAGGTCTGGGGAAGTTCGAGAAGACCCACGGTCTCCTGGGGTGCATTAAACAGAGCGTGGGCAGCAGGTGGAGGGAGGTCATCCTCCCCCTCTGCCCTGCTCTGGTGAGGCCACACCTAGAGTACTGTGTCCAGTTCTGGGCCCCCCAGTTCAAGACAGACAGTGAATTATTGGAGAGAGTCCAGTGGACCCCTATGAAGATGCTCAGGGGCTGGAGCATCTCTCTGCTGAGGAAAGGCTGAGAGTCCTGGGGCTGTTCAGCTGGAGAAGAGCGGACTGAGAGGGGATCTCATTGATGCTGAGCAATAGCTAAAGGGCGGGGAGCAAGAGGATGGGGCCAGACTCTTCTCAGTGGAGCCTGGGGGCAGGACAAGGGGCAACAGGCACAAACTGGAACACAGGAAATTCACAGAATCACAGAACGATATGTGATTCCATCTGAACATGAGGAAAAACTGTTACTGTGAGGGTGGCAGAGCCCTGGAAGAGGCTGTCCAGAGAGGTGGTGGAGTCTCCTTCCCTGGAGATACTCAAAACCCGCCTGGACACGTTCCTGTCCAACCTGCTCTGGGTGACCCTGTTCTGGCAGGGAATTGGACTATATGATCTCCAGAGGTCCCTTCCAACTCCAACCGTCCTGTGATTCTGTGAAATACTACAATTTAATTGACCACTGTCTTGGTGGGGATGAGCCTGATAGCGTGGGCAGATCCCTCACCATGCGCTGGACACAGGTCATGCTCTGCCTTCTCTCATTGTGTCACTCCTCGAGGATAAACACCCTGGAATTGGCTCTGCTGGGACGGCTGGAGCCAAACTGGGAGTGAGGCCGCAGAAGGCTGATTTAAAATCCCAGGATTTTTAAACGAGTGCTATTTTTGAGCTCTTCCCACACACACAACTCAACATCTCCTGCAGATCGCCTCCAGCTGACAACCCTGAGCTTATGGTGCTGCTGCCTCCGCTCTCCTGCCTTCAAGCTTGTTTCCATCCTGCCAGGTGCCTGGGGATGAATTTTAAAACCTGAAGCTATACATATAGTCAGGTAGTCAGTATAGAGTCATTGTTAGTAACCTGAAATAAATTCTCAGCTAAATGTAGAACAAATTCTGAGTTAAGCAATCTATGTGTGGAGATTAAGATATTATCCTGGCCTAGAGGCTGATCCTTAATTCATAAACTTCCTTCTCAGTGGGGAAGGATCAGTCTGTTTTGAGGCTGCATGTGAAACATGAGTTTGGAGGATTTGTTAGACCTTAGACGCGCTAATCTAGCAAGCAAAGGATTGGCAAGATACAGCAGCTGGAGATGAGAAATCAGTGTTTAGCCAGGAGGGCAGTTAGCTACTACCTTCAGAGCTGGCAGATGTTCTGCCATGTAGGATCTTTAAATCATTATGCAATATCTCTTTCTCCAGATCCAGTTCAAGCAGAAATTATTGTGCTGGAGGCAGGTACTAGTAGGTGAAACTTTGTGTCAGACTACATCATCATACGGTCCTCTTAGAGCTTAAAATCAAGAGGGGTGTTTGATCAGAGTGTCAGAACAGACTGTCAGTCCACGAGAGACGCAGCCTGGAGTAACAGAGATAAAAAGTCAGCACATGCCTGCACTGTGCTTGCCTTTGTGCTGTGTGCTCCTCTTTCCCAACAGACACATCAAATCAGTCTCTGCATCCACCTCGTGTTGATTTTCCAAGGGTATATATGAAATCTCTGACAGCACTGAAGACTCTTGAAAAAAAATCCATGATTCCTTTTTTTTTTTTTCTTTTTTTTTTCCCCCCAAGATGTTCTTTTACATCCAGGGAAAACTAAGGTAAAAATTGCATATTGAAATTAAACTTTATATCACAAACAATGAAGAATACCACACAGAAAGTACTCTTATACTGCATGTTTATGAAGTAGGTACACATTCTTAGTTTTTGAATATTGACAGATACATTGAGTTGCTCTCCAAATTAATGTTGTTCATATGTTTTTTCTTTTACATGAGTATTTTAAAATAGGAAAAAGGAATTCAAATAGAGAAAATAAAACCCATCAACTTTGTAAATGTATGAACAAGAGCAAGGTACATCATATGGCTCAGAAATAATGTACAAATAAACTTATGACAATAGCTGTGGTATGTAACACAGTAACCAGAATAATTTGTAGAGCAGAGGTTTGGAAAACGGACATGTCGTCCCCATGTGGTTGCATCACACAATGGTGATGGTATCTAGAACATCCTGTGGGAATGCACCATGCTCTCAAAGACACACAGAACAAGGCCCTGAACAATCTAATGTAACACTGATGTTGCCTTTTCTTTGAGTGGGGTGGGACTGGAGACCTCCAGAAGTCTGTAGACCCCCCATCTAAATTGTGCTTTGAGTCTATGTTAATGTCCACAGAGCTAAACTCCTTGACTTGATAGGAGGCTCTTGCCGCTAGGACAGTGGAGTGTAAGTGTGTATGTGGAGTGTAAGTGTGTGTGTGTATGTGTAAGTGGAGTGTGTGTGTGTGAGTGTAATCCTCCTCCCAGTAAGTGGAGGAGCCGCCTGTGTTGTGGCATATTGGAAGAGGCAGATGGGATGTGGTGGGATGAGGTAGTGTTGGTGGTCTGCATGGCATGACTTTTGTGGTAGGTGGTACTGAATCTTACATGCAGCAGACCTGTTCAGGCCAGCTGGCACCTGACTCCTCATGCCCCCAGGAGTACCCTGCAGAATGGCCTGACCAAAACACAGCACTCCTGGTGTCTGAGATGTTCTCCCAGCCCTGTGCTAGGACATCAGCGAAGCAGTTACCCAGCAGATGCACTGTCTTGGCTCAGCAAAGCTGCAGTACATCCTAGCTCAGTATCTCCTGCACAAGCCATGCTGGGAAAGCTGCTGTTACGCTGCCGCTCATGCTGCAAATCAAATCTGGTTTGCCCCAGAATTAATATACAGAGACTGTGTCTCCAGGTCAGGTAGGCTAAGAACACTGCGACAAGATCCCCATGCAGCTCAGCATCTCTGGCTGTTTCCAGCCCTTCTCTCAAATGTATTCAGTCTTTCTCCTTAGAAAGTCAAGTCAGGCCGTTTCACTTGGGAACCCAAATTCACAGTCTGAGACATTTTGCTTTTACTGTTTCTTGTGGATCATGGTTGAAATCTCTCCTGTCCCTTCCTTACTGTCCTGTACCTCACAGTGAGGAAGGTTTTCAGAGCTGTCATTGGCCACCAGAGTAATCTGAGAAATGCAATACTTCCACAATTGGCTGTGTGTTTTGGGAACTGACTGTTATGGCTGAGACAAACGTAACTCTGTCCTAGGGAGGCACAAGGATTTCAAGGAACAGATAAATGGATTTTGGAAGGGCTGAGAGTGCATCAAAGACAAATAGGACAGGGCCATGCCAGATGCGTCTGCCTTCATATACCCGCAGAGCTCACTGTGTCAGCGTGAGTCACGGGGACTAGTCGGTGGTGTCAGAGGAGTAAAGATGTGCAAGAACTCTAGAGAGACAAAATGGATGTGCACGGAAGAGATCAACAAGAGCTTTAGCCTAAGTACAGGCAAAAACATTACAAACTGATTTTAAATTGTGAACAAAGTGATTTTAATTTAAATACTTCTTAAGTTATAAAAGTCTTTTGGAGGCTTAAGTGCAACAAAGCTAATGTACTGTTAAACATTAGACTGATGTCTTTCATTGTTCATTCTCAGAGAAAATATTTTATGTTAAACATTCTTTTGATTCCTGACACCCTCTCCAGTTTTGCATACCAGATCTTAAAAAAAACCACACCAAACAGCCAAAATCCCAAAATGCAGCATTTTTGTTCTTAAGAGCTTCCATTTTTTTCTGGACTCTCATACCTTTGGTCCCACACTAGACAAATTCATCGTGCTGGCTGGGCACACAGAATTGTGGTGGTATAATGGGAGGAGGAATGGTTTGGGGAAGGCAGAGGAAGAAAGGCTGGAACTGGGTCGACTGTAAGTCACTTAGGTCAAAACTGACAAAAGCCACCCCACCTCTAGAGGATGGATCTAGAGGATGTTTATGCTTTAGAGGATAATACTTCATCAGCTAGAGGCACTCAAAGGCTACAGCACTCAAAGTGCCTACTGTCTTCAGCAAGGCATTGCATCGGGCTGCTCATCTGAGGACATGCGAGTCTGTTTTCAATTCTTGTGCTGCAGTTTCTAGGATAAAAAGCAAGTTACCGCATTTCAGCTCTTGTTACAAGCTCTGGGTCAAGAAATGTCACTATTCTTTTTCAGTCATCTGCCTGATGGATGTTCTTCAATTGAAAACAAGGCAAGGTTTGCAGGAAGAGGTGATTTCTTGTATCAGAGCGACTGATGTTCCTGGGAAACAGGCCAGCATCTGGGCACTCAAGCTCTCCTTCAAGCCCAGAGCAGAAACAGGCCACTCCAGATTCTTCTTCAGCAGTGGTTTACCAGTTTGGGATGGGCAAGATTATTGTGGCTGTGATCATGGAAGAGCCCAGACTCTTTG
Organism: Limnodromus scolopaceus; assembly: GCA_028565335.1. Lineage (NCBI taxonomy): Eukaryota > Metazoa > Chordata > Aves > Charadriiformes > Scolopacidae > Limnodromus > Limnodromus scolopaceus. The sequence goes on along the minus strand of JAOXNO010000014.1, from coordinate 452,950 downwards.
ATCCTCCACTTCTTACATGTTGATTTACAATCTGGCTTTACTGTGGAGGAAGCGACCCTGGGAAACTGGACCCCTGGGTGAGAAACTCATGCTCGCTGTCAGGGGAGTTGGGGAAAAGGGAGCCAGGCTGGGCTCTGTCCTCAAGAGGTAGCAAGGTTGTGACTGTTACTGTTGTGGCCCATGTTCATCTATAGCTGTCCCAAAATACTCCACAGTACCTTCCATTTTTTCTTTTATGCTCTCTATGTTTCAATATCCCTCTACAGAAGTCTGTGAAGAAGACATGACAACCCTTAGTCTGATTTTCTGCTTTGTAGGGGAGCAGTTCTGTTGCCATTTCTCATGTCTGGAAGAGGCTTGTTGGAGCTGTGGAGAGAGCTGGGAGCCATCCGGCTGGGAACGTATCAGCGCAAGGTCACTTCCCTGGATATTGGCCAGGCTGGATGCACCTGCAGGCCATGTAAATATAAATAATAATAAAAAAACCAACTTGGAAAGGTTAGTAACAAGACTGCAACTGTACCTCTGGGGCAGCATGTCTTTTTGCGACTGCTGTGTGAAATCTGTGGAAAGGAGTGTTCCAAAGAGCCTCTGGTGATGCTTCGTAAATCTAGAGCCAGGATAGACTTAGAGGGGGTAAGGAAGAACCTCAGACATGGGCCTTAAAAGTAATTGGTGACTTGGGAGTCAAATGGGAGCCCTCCTCCTAGCCAGGCATAAAGCCTTTGTCGAGGCTGGGATGATTTCCGTGATCTGAACTTTTCAAACATCCATAAGGACATGCTCAGGTCTGGGAGGAGTGGTCACTAATAGTGTGTGTGTGGGCAGTAATAGCGTGAACAGGGAGGGCAGAGGGCAAGGAAACACAGCTCAGTCTAGGGCAGATATGCTGTTGGAGGTGATGGCCGCTGTCTGCATCCAAGAGGAGAACTCAGAAGGATGCATGTCCCCTGACTGAGCAGAGAACCACACGCTGTCATCTCAGAGCCTTGCCTTCTCTGGTCAGAGAAGCAACAATTCCGGACAAGGGTCATGTCAGGATCACTTCTACTTTTGGAAGGAGCAACCACACAAGACTAGCTGGAGTTTCAGTTTAGCGACAAGACGCATCACATGCAGGGCCTTGGCTGATTTACTGTGTCATGATCAGGTGCATCTCCAAGAGAAGCTGTCTTCCTTCTGCGCTTTCATCATGGCTGTCTTTCTTCTAGGGCTACCCCACACATCTTCCTTTGCTGATGTTTTTTTCTGTAGTGGACTGATAGCTGGCAGGGAGTCAGTGTTGGGCTGACTCACTGATGGACAATCACAGATGATCATTTTGGGATTGTTGCAGTCCGTAAGCATGGAGAGATTCATAGCAGATTCAATTTTTTATCTCCATGAACTGCAGGGTGGTGTTACCTTCAGCTGTCTGCAATATGGCTGTTCTAGCCCTTCCCCAGCAGCTGAAGTCAGCAGTGGAAATCCTGTGATTATGATTGTCTTCTCTTTGCTCTTCATGGCATGAAGTGGGGGCTGTGGTTCAATAGACGTAGACTTAACAGGGAAAACGCTCACAAATCCAACATCACTCAGACAGTTTAAATCAAATCTCTGATCCTCCCCCAAGACACCATTACATAACCATTATGTAAACTGTCTCAAAAAATCTATGAAATGTCTCTTGTAAAAATACCCCACCTCCATCATGGAGCTATTGTGAAAACACACTAAAGAGACCAAGAATATTGCCAAGGAGCTATCAAGAGGAAGCCCAAATCCCCACAAAGGAGCCATTGTAAATAGGACCATAAAAAATTGAGGGATCATTGTATGAATCCCTTCAAAAGGCCCCCATGAGAATGCTTCCAAAAATCACACAAAAGATTTTTAATACTGGATGCTTTGTGGGATTTTTTGGTTGTTTTGCTTTTGGTTTTTTTTTTTATGGTCCTTTTAATGGAGTGTTTATGGCTATGCTTTGACATTACAGATCACTTCCAAAATGGCTTCTATGTGGTGTTATTTGGAGCAATTTTAGAGTCACCAAGATGGTCACAGTAAATCCATATGGCTTGACTTTAAGGCAGCTTCACAACTGCCTTGACGATTTTCACAATTGTTTCATCAGTAATGCCCTGTGGTTTTTTTTTCTTATTTTCTAAGTGTCTCTTTGATGGACTCACTGAGACATTTGATAAATTGCTTTGGTGGGGCCTTAGATCTATATTTTCAAAACTGCCTTTGGCTGTGGCTTCTGGTGTGCTGGACCTGTAGTTCAGATTTTTTTCCATCTTTCAGAGGACTCACAGAATAGTTACTAGGCTCAGGCTTTGGGTGATTTTTCAAATGCTTCTTGGCATTGAAGAGGTCTTTGAGTCAATTTAAAATGACTTTTGGATATCAAGGTTCCACAGTTGGGGAGCATCTTCAGGAATATTGTAAGAAATGTCTCACAAGTGTGATCTGAGAAGTGCTTTAAAAAGCACCTGATGATATCTTATGCTCATCTTTAAAATGACATGTGTTTCTGGGGTGGGATTTAGATGTTCGTTGGATGTGATCTGTCAGGTCGTTTCAGAATGTTCCGTGAGCCTGTGTGCAAATGAATACAGCATCTTCTGTGGACACTGATAAGGGCAATATAGCGATAAGTTATAAGGATGTGATGTAGCGATAGCCGTAAGGATCCAGGGAGATGTGTTACTGTAGAGGTGTCCACATACCACGCGAGGGCAGAGTAGCTCCAAGTCTGCTCTAGCAGCTCTACAAAGAAAGGATCTTCCCAGCATCAGCCGGAAGATAAACTCTGTGCGTGTGTGTGTCTCTGTGTGTGACAGTGGCTGGAATGATCCTTGGTATTTCTTCTGAAGTATCCAAGCAGGAGCTAATGGTCCCTCTTAGCTTATCAGACATCCAGGCAGGGCAATATCTGAGTATTGTCATGTTGTGTCCAAGACAAGGCTACTCAGCACTTTATCCAGTCTGGGTCTGAAATGTCAAAGGAACTGTCGTTGTTTTCACATCTCTACATGGGAGTGTGTATGGCACACAAGCTATACCATCCACTTGTGTGGTGGCTGTGAAAGCATGCCCTTTCTGCTGCACATCAGGGTGTGCCACTGGAACCAGCCTTTTTTCACCTGCTGCCACACATTTAAGCCCTGTTCCTGTTTCATGACCCATTTTACCTGACCTTGCTCTTAGTAGCCATGCAATTATAGCTTAGGGGACATCTACTCACATCTGCACTACTGGTTGTTGGGCACCAAGGGGAGAGCATCCCCTTGATGGCTTGTGAGGAGATGACTGCGGGACCCAACATGTTTCTGTGTTTCTCTTGCGTTCGTCTTTATAGAGTGGGTTTTCACCCAAATCAAGACCCTCGGTTTCACACATAACCTTCAGTCTTTACCTCTTCCCTAGAATACCATGGTGTGTGTGTAATCTGTGCTCTTTCCCTTGCTTGTGGGGAGTGTCAGACTCAGGTGACAAGTGATTATATGGGATAAGCAATGAAAAGAAAAGGATGACAGTGTACCTAAAAGGCTAAAGTAAGTGGATCAGAGTGGGGTTAGTGCACAGAACAGCCCCGGCTTGCCCAGCACTCCTCGGATGTGTGTTGCCCAGAAGGTCTCTGTCCTCAGATGGGAGGACACACTGAAAGGAATTAGATCCTGCAGTTGTGGGGAGCTTTTTGCCCCCCTTCTCCTGCAACTGAGCTTTATTCTTCTGGGATTAGGGTCAGCCAGTACGACGAAGGCCCCTGAGCAGTTTATGCAGAGATTTTGTAAATCTTCAGGTGGGGATTTCATAGGCCAGAAGATGAGGGGAAAAAAGCAGAAAGAGTCTCAGCATGGGGTCTGATGGTCATTTCACTTTTGATGAAAGTGCTGATCAGGCCAGCTAGAGGAGGTGATGGATCTGCTAGTGATCCATAAGGAAGAACTTGTTGGGGATGTGATGGCTGATGGCGGCTCTGGCTGGGATCACGACTTGGTGGATTTGAGGGAAGTGAAGAAAGCAGGCAGCACAGGAACAAATCTGACAGTAGGAAATTGGACTTTGGCATATTCAGGGGTTAGGTGAGCAATGGAGGCTGCCCTCAGAGGGCAAAGCTGCCCAGAAAAGCTGCTAAACCTTCAAGGATGATCTTCACAAACAGAAAAAAGGCCGGGCCTGATCTACAGAAGCCAAGCAAGCATGGCAGGAGGCCAGCATGGATGAACAGGGAACTCATGACTAAGCTCAAATAAAAAAAATTAAGTGCACAGAAAGTGAAAGCAGGGATGTGCCGCCCAGAAGGAACATAGAAACACCTCTTGAGAGTGCAGGGGTGGAGTTAGGAAGTGTTGGCTGAATGGGTTGTGTAGGCAAAGGACATAGAAAGGCTTCACTAACCTTCACTAGCCTTTGGCAGCAAGACCTCCCTGGTCTCCATGCCTAGTGGCAGAGTTTGGGAGAGAGAGGTACATTAGAAGAAGATAAACATTTTAGGTTATTTAAGGAGACTGGGCACACATGACCCTGTGAGACCCGACACAATATACCTGAGGGCACTGAGGGAGCTGGCTGATGTCATTGCAAGGCCATTCTACGTCATCTTTGAAAACTCTTGGCAGCTGGGGAAGGATCTTGATGACTCCCATGAAAAAGTCAAGTGTCATGCCTGTCTTCAAAGTGGGCAAGAAGGAGAATCCAGGAAATGACAGGCTGATCAGCCTCACCTTAGTCCCTGCAAAAGTTTTGGAGCAGAACCTCCTGGAAATTCTGTCCAAGGACATGAAGGCACACAAAGGACAAGAAGGTGACTGGAAACAGTCAGTGTGTCTTTTCCTTGATGGGTTTCAGAACCCAACTGGGCAGGGTGCAGAGCAACCTGATCTGCCCTTGGGGTTAGTCCTGCTTTGTAGGGAGTTAGACTGGAGCCTTCCAGAGGGCTGGTCTGACTGAAATTATTTTAGGTTTCTTTCATCTCTCTGCGTACAGGGCTGTATTCTAGTTTAATCTAAACATCCTATTGAAGGCCATAAAAGCTTCAGCATTTATTTTTAATTTTTGTATGTAATATTACAGGATGGGGTTTTTTTTAATATTTAAGTTCCCTCTGTCTAAAAACTCTCCAAGATCTTGTGAACAAGTTGATTGCTGTTCTAACATATCTGGAATAGTATAAATTATTTAAAAAACATAAATTAACATTAAGAGATTTTCTGTCTGGTGGTGTCGTGTTTACTAACATGTCTTCATGCTTTGCTTACAGGCTTTTTTGTGCAGGGATAGTGCTTCAGAATCTTTATGTAGTTCACCAGAGTGAAGTGAAACTTCCCTTAGCTGTGTTTTGCAACTCAGAGTGCTTTACAATGTTGTTTCTAAACCATTCTGTATTTTGATGTTAGATAACAAGGTCCAGAACATATGGAACTATGACAGTTCACATTTTATTTGTTCATTAACCAAAAGGCCTAGATGAAAGTGAAGGAAAACTGAAAAGGCAGATGTCTCCATGCCTGTACACTCATGAAAATGCTGGTGCTTTGAGAATCTTGCCTAGATATCTGCAAAATTTTTTCTCTAAAGTCTTCTCTGTTGCATTCTGTACACCTGCTTCCTCTAGAATAAAAAAGTAATACCCACCCATCTCTAATATAGGGTATTAGAGATGCCACAAGGCATTTTCTTTTTACTGTAATAATGCAAGGGGGCTGTTGATGTTATTGGAGTGATGTAGTTGTTGGGGTGAGAAGTGGATAGGAGGCCTTTTATGCAGAAAAGATTGCTGCCATAATGTGCTTTATTTTTATAGTTTTATGGAGCTATGTTTCTATAAGCCATAATTCATATCCCTGAAGTTCTGGTAAAATAAGAGCTCATGCTGAAGAGGAAAAATGAACTCACCAGGAAATGGAAGTTCCTCAATACTCTGGACTGCCAGAAGTGCAATGGAATTTATTTTCTTATTTTTTTTTAAAGTCCTCAAGGTCCACAACATTTAAGTGTGCACCCAGAGGCCCCACAAAGCTTTGCCAGACAGGTTGAACATGCCTGTCTTTAACGGCTGTCTTGCTCCTGGGGTTGGCATGCAGGTCTGAACCTCTCCTGTCTGATGCAAGGTAGTGAGAAGAGCAGTAGAAATCTCAGACTCCTTCCAGAAAGGTTATTGACACCTTGAATGTTACCTGTGCTCAGGGGTGTCACTGTGGCCATACATTTTGAAGTGATCCATGAAAGATGGCAGTGCAATCTGGGAAGGGTCATGCAATACGCTTTGCATTCTTAGCAGCTGTGCTGGACACAAGAAATATTTCTGCTAGTAGGATGGAGAATCTGGGGCACAGGACTTGACTACCAATGGACCTGTGGTGTGATTTGAGGGTTTCCTGGTTGGGGAGAGACAGGACCATGCTGAGAGGACAGAGAGCAGTTGCACCAAGCTTGCTGGGGAGAGTGTGTGCACCTGGCAGGACCTACCTGGGTGCCTTGAGTTAGATGAGGTCCATTTTTTTTCCTTTCCCTTTCAAATCTGGAAACTGTCCATCCCACAGTGAAACGGCCCAGACTCACTCTGGCAAGATGAATCCCATCCAGCTCAGCAGCCTTTGTTTAACCTCTTCTTTCCCTGTTTCTGACTGAGCTATAACCTCTGGTAGGATTTAATTTTTTTTTTTTTCCCTTTAAGAAATTTTCACTGGAGCAAAAGTGTCACGTGAAAAAGGGCATTTTCAGCTTGGAAGGATTTGTTTCTGGAAGGTGAATTGCATCTCACCCTATGGTATGCACATGGTGAGACAGCTGTAATTTCTGCCTTCCTTTTAAACATGTGGGAGGCATTAGGAGGTGAGGGTTGCTTCCCTGGACACAGTGTTTGGAACACAGACCATCAGAAAAGGATGAAGAACTCTATATGCTGATTTTTTTTCCCTGTCTCACTTTGTTGATACAATTCATTTCACTATAAACTCCCCCAAGGCCTAGTTAACAGCAGTCATTAAGGACTGTTATTAAGGAGGAAACTACTTTGAGGTTGTATCTTTACTCCTGATCACAGCTGAGACAATGGCATACCAGATATTTCAGGTGGAGGAAGCTGCTGCTAAATGTGGGCAAAAAGATGTCTAGTGATGGGAAATCTCAGAAGCCAACTGCAGGCATTGGGGAGGTAAGTCAGAGGCGTTAGGTAAGTTAGCGATAGAAATTCCTCCTGCCAGAGCTGCTGTGTAGAGAGGTAAGATTCTGTGAGTGACCTGGGGGCAGGATTTAGCATCTGTTACTTGTGATCTGGGACACAGACCTCCCGAAGTCTGCTTCTCAAACACCTCTTCCTATGAGGTCCCTCTCCAGACTTCAGTGGCTTTGCTCTCTGGCCCCCTCTCCTGATACTGGCTGCTAAAGATGTCTGTAGGCTGTCTGCAGATGAGGGAGATGAGGAGACACTGAATTGCCAACTGTCCGTGCAGCACAACTTCTTTGATGCAAAATCTTTCTTCCTTCTGTTGCTCACATGGGAGTATGAAAAAGGCAGTGGTGTAGCATGTGCTGATGTCTGACTGTGGCTTCTCACCTTTGTGGGAGAAAGTTCACTGTTCTTTGAAGACCGGAGTTTTCAGATAAACCTGAGGGAGACAAGGCTCTCCAAAAATCTGAGCTTCAGTGCTGTGGTTCAGCACAGGTCTGGCAGACAGGAGAGGGCTTCTACTGTCCACTGTGTGATGGGAGTAAGAGCCAAAGGACCATTGCTCCACTTGAGCCCCAGGAACAGCCAGCACTGCAAGTGCTGGGACCATCTCAGCCTCTGTTTGATGGGCACGTGCTCCCCTGGGAACCACAGGATCCCTTCACATTGGCCAACGTGCAGCCTTGGCAGCATTTCCCCATCATTGCTCCTACTCTCTGCGAAGCATGCAGGACCTCAGCCTGACTGTCCTTAAGACATGGATCTCCTCAGCCCATTCCAGTAAAGCTTCTGTCTCTGACAGGCTCTAGCAGGACACACCTCACAGTGAGATCCAGAGCCTTGTCCACCGCAAGCCTCAGGGGCTCTGGGATGTTCCTTATTTACCAGCGTTTGTCTAAAGAGAGTATTGGACTTCTTCCAAGTCTTCTTCTTCTTCCAAGCTTTGCTCTCCTGACTTACACCTCATAGCTTCAGATACGCAGCACAGTTTTATTTCTGTTTTCTTATTTTATTTTGCATAGGGTGATGAAGAGGTGCATGTAGGTGGAATCGGTTGACAGAAAGACGACTGGGATGAAACAGGAAGAGAAGTGGTGCAGTGAAGTGGAGATAGAGAGTTGGGGATGAATGAAGGATTTGAACAACTGGCCATTCACAGCAAGGCAGAGAAAGGCCAGGCAGGGTCTAGAAACTGAACTGGAAACTGCTTTTCCTTCTTGTTTTTTTTTCCCTTTGCCCTTAATGTGTGTGTCCAGGGTGAAATTCACTTCACTGTGTTCCTCAGATGTCTTCAATGTGGTGGCAAAAGGAAACGGGTAACTCTGGCTGTGCAACTTTTCCAAACCAGAAGTTTGATGAAAAATAGAGAGGAAAAATAAAGATCTAAATGGGAGAAGAAAGAGAAGAGGTGGGTTGGAGGAGGTGGGAGAAGAAAATAATCCAGTTATTTTAATTGATTGATTCAATTGGCAAAAAAATGCAGGAGGAAAAAAACAAACAAACAAACAAAAAATTAAAAGCATAAGAGGCTTTTTTCCTGAGGGCTTGGAGCTAAAACAACTGCAGAATTTTTGATGCAGTTGTTTTTCTGTTTGTAAACTGGGCCTGTTATTGTGGGGCAGCAAAGCAGGAGAGGAAGAGGTGGGCTGCGAAGCACTGTGTAGGAGCAAGGACTCCTTTTGGGCACCCCTTTAAACTCAATGGCAAATTTGGACCCAATTTCACATCTGCTTTTTCCTTGAGGATTAGGGTCACTTTAGCTGTGTCACTGAAGGCAATAGTTTCCTTACCAGCATTGCCACCAAAGCAACTCATTTGGCTCCATCCTTCTCTCTTCCCCTGGTTCAGGAAATAATCCATAATGAAACTATGATATCCATAAATCCATAAATCCATAATGAAATTGTTTTTAAAAGTATGTTTGGTTATACACAAGCACCAGGCCCCTCAGTTATGTTAGGATGAGACCAACTGTGCGTCTCCCCCTGCTTCCCTCCTGTCCCTCTGCAATGTGATAGGAGAATCTGGACATGCAGGCTGGGAGCGTGCTGTGGTGCATGAGGATGTTCCTGAGCTGGACAATGGGAGAATCAGGACCATGGGTTGTGTCCTACAGGCTGGAAGTTTTCTTTGTCTCTAAGGCTATGCCAGGCCACTGGATAAGGAAGGGAGACAATACCTCAAAGAATCCAGTCTCTCCCCAAGCAAAGAAAATGCTGTCATCGGGAAGGGGGGAAAATGAGTGTTTAGTTTGTAGATGGCTTTGCTGTCAACTTGATTTACACTTCAGGAAAATCAGTGAATCGGTTTAAAGAAATAGATCTTATAAAGTTTATGTGTGATGCTGACTTGTTGGCCAGTCCCCTCTGGTTTTAGATGGTTGTCTTTGATGTGATGTTAGTCATTACCTTCAAACAGAGTGCTTTATTCCTTGTGAAGACTGGGTCTCTCACGTCCCCTGTTGGATCTTGGGTTTTATTTTATTTTTTATTTTGTTTCAGAACACTCTGAAAAGGAATAAAAAAAATATGGATTCTGATTGTCTTGATTGTCACAGTCCATTTGTGATGATAGTCATAAATGAATGAGCAGTTGCTTAATACTGTCAAAGGAAGTACTTTGGCAGCCTGGCATTTCTGCCCTTTTATTTTGGGGTGATGGAAACTGCAATGAGAAATGAAACAGCATGTTTGATTCTTTATGGGGAAAAGATGTCCCATTACTCTGCATGTTTTAGACACCAATATGCCTGTCTAGAGCATGCCTAGGCTGCCTTCTCGGAGTTATGGCATTATACGATATTAGCAGTAGTTCAACATAGGTAACGTTCACTGTATGATAGATGTGAAGAGCACTGCTGCGTCCCAGCCTTTCCCCAGCCATTGCCACACTGTGCCATCAATAATGAAGTTGCAAACTCAAAGGAGATTATTTCATCATGTTGAGTAAATATCTTAATTGCTGTTAAGTCCCAGAAGAGCCTGGAAGGAGACTTCTTGCCATAGAATTGATTCCTTTTAGTGTTCTCACAGCAGAAGTGGCACCTTTCAGCTGTTAACTGAAGCTTTACATGTCCCTTGGCTTGTCACATGCTCCTCCATAAACATCAGATCTGACTTTGGACACCAAATGCAAGAGTATCTGTGGCTCTCTTGTGCCTCAAAGAAAAATAAAAGGATGAGGGCTATGGACAAAATGCCTTCAGGTGAATTGGGACAGAATGCTGTAATTTAAATTAAACCGTTCTATTTCTTGTTTCTTATGGTTTCCTAACATTGAAGTTCCACCAATATAACTTCCTTCACAAGTTAATGTATACTTGTAAATAAGATTGCCATCACTGGATTCTGATATTTCACAGTGCTGAGATAACAGTCATGGCAAGTGGAACTGTGCTTGTTGAGCTGCTGTGGATGCCAGAAAAAGTCTGACATTTTGGCAACAAAAAAAAAAAGTGTCATGGCTTGACCTGGGAGGTCAGCTGTGGAAAGAACATGAGATAAGTTTGCCATGCTAATCCAGTTTTGTGTACTTTCTCTAACAGTATTGGATACTGGAGAGAAATCCCTTATCCCCTTCATTCTGTACTGAGAAGGCTTGGTTACTGCTCTGCATTAAGGTGGTGAGTAAACCCAGCTCTACACATGGCAGCAGAGACTAATTTTCTTTGTGATGAAAGGCACTGTAATGAGCATTTGCCAGAGTTCATACTCTGGATTTATGACCTGCAATAGCAGAGAGGATGATGCTGGTTTTTGTTTCCTGCTCCTCTGGAGGTCCACAAACTCTCACTGTTTCTCAGGCACCTCCGTGGGGCAGGACAGAACATGCTCTGTGTTTATGCTCCCTCCTTTCCTCTTACTAATCTTGCCAGGTCCACAGCTCAGAGAGGGCTTCAGCTCTAAATGGGCTCTGAGGGGCTCCACACGGCCCCGGGGAAGCAGAGGGCACAGGTCTCATCTCTGCTGCACCACACACTTTTACTCAGTTAAGCAAGAAGACTGGCCTGTGCAGAAGTACTGTGATGAAGGGCTCTGAGCCTGATGAGAGCTGGCTTTGTAGGGTAGAAAAGAGGGTGCTGGCTGGTGCATCAAGCAGGATCTGTACCCAGTAGTTTTGTTCTTTTGGGGTTAGACAGTTCCTGGGTTGCCATGAGATGGGCACTGGCTTTGAGTGGTTGCTGTTTCACCAGAGCTTCTCTGAAGGCAGTCTATGGACCCTTGATGGGAAAAGGTTCTCCACTGAGCAGCAATTAAGTGCTTCTGTGCTTTACAATGTGTCTGTTTTCTGGGCTCAAAGCCCTTTGGTGTGTCCTGATGCTCTCCCTGTCCCTCTTTGACCAGAGGTGCCCTGCAGTCTTCTTTGGCATAGGCAATGTCCCTCTCACAGGGGCACCCTCCAGGTGTGTGCCTGAAGACTCAAGTGAGGTAGAAGACAGGGTGAAGCAGGGATTATGGGTGAGCAGCCACTAATGGTCAGGATTTGCACGAGCAGCATCTACTGTGGATGCTCTGAGGGATGGAGCAAGGTGCTGTAGGGCTCAGCTGGACTTTGCTGTGCTGTGCTCTAGCACAGACAGGACCAGCCGGGCTGCTGGCTGTTGCTTGTCTGTGAGAGAGGGGGGTGGGAAGTCCCACATTGACTACTAGGGGCCCACAGACTCCAGAGGGCTTTTACCGAGACCTGCAATGAAGTTTCCTGGGGAAACGTTATTGCTTTTGGGAAGGACAGTGTCTGTGCCTGCATCAACCCTGTCATTGTCTCTTCCTAGGCTGGGCACTCTCAGAGGCTCTTCCTCCTCTTTAGCCAGCTCCAGATGTGATGACCATGAGCCCTGGAAAGCTGGTGGTGCCGGACTCCTGCCAGCCTTGAACTCAGACTCAGCTGTTCCTCTGTGTTCAGGCCCATGAAGGATGTCTGTAACGCTGTTTGCCAGTTGGTCTACCCTGTGGTGGTCACCACCTGAGACACCTTTGACAACATCACAGGGGGATGTGCCCAGCTAAACTGAGACTGTAGAAGGGACAGGCAGGCTGGATGAGGGCTGTAATTCATGTAATCCCAAGAGGAAGCTGTTGGGTCTACAGCACAGTCTCTCCAGCTGTGGCAGCCTGTCCTTGCACACTGACCTGTGTGTAGGAAGTGTACATAATATGCATGCATTTTGGGAACCCTACTTACAACTGGGGACTCAATTTCTGCTACACTGGCCATGCAGCATTCTGCTTTTGTTGTCCCAAGTGCTGCTCAGCTCCTGCTGTCCTGATGTGTGACTGTTCCCTGATGGCTGTGCCCATGGAGAGCTCACGCACTTCATCCGTTGGGGACAGATGTTTATCAAGTGTTCGTTTGGATCCCTTAATGCCTGCTACCGTGGCATGAATATTCCTGGCAGCAGTGCGGGGCATTTCAGGCAAGAGGGTGTTGCGGTTAGTCTTTGACTTGTAATGGTGCTCATTGTGTCAATGTCAGTGGGGTTTATTTTGGGGTGCCTTATAATTAGGCATTTCCTTAAGGAGTTAGAGTATGTGCTGAGGAATTTGGATTTATACTGGGGATATATAAAACGACTTCTGAAGAAGCATTTTATTTCTGCAAATGGAACTATCGATGAATCTTTCCCAGTCACATGCACATGAACAGCCCCAAAGGAAATGGAAGAAAATGGTTCAGTGTTTTTAATGAGGCAAGCATGAGAACTGATTTTGAGTACCCGTAGGATATCAGAAGTCTAGATCAGGCCTCAAGTATGACAACAGGGCTTATTTTTTGTAGTTCCTACCCAGACTGCATAGCAGAGCTTTGGATTTGTCACTAAATTTTGGGTTCTTATCCTCTTCTCTAAGCTTTGGATCTCATTCCTCTGATTTCCTGATGATCTCTCAAGCTTTTCTTGAGATAAGGCTATGGGGGTCATGTGAAGAGAAGGGAAGCAGACTCTGGCTGGGAGTCTGTCTGTGTGTGGGAGACCCTGTTATATGATGTCCTTAAACTTTTATGTAGCAGACTCTGTCCTGCTTATGAACTCAAACAGATGCAGCCAAGGCCAGGGGTGCAGCCAGGTGGTCTCTGGGGTCTGGAGAGGGCCACTGGTGATATAATTCTGCTGCATAAAGGCAGGTGGTTTGGCACTTCCCTCTGAAGAAGCGGGTGAGGAGGATGGTGCCAGGTCATATGGACACAATGCCATTTCCCAGTCCTCACTCAAGCGATGCAGACAGCATTCAAGCGGCAGCAGCCTGGTTTGGCTGAGAGAGGCAGCCAGCCAGCCACTGAATGACCAGCAAGGTGCTTTTCACATGCAAGAGGACAGAAGCCAGCCACTGGTCAGCAACGGGGCTCATTTATTATCTCATGAGAATGAATGACTTACACAGCTGCAGTAATGTCAGCAGAACCAAAGCTTTGCCCGGGGCCCGCGCACTCCCTGCTGCATTGGGCAGCAGTGGGAGGGTTTACGATGGAGAGGATGGCTTTGGGAGATCCCTGAGCTGCAGAGAGTGAATTTGAGACTGTTCCCAGTGGTCCGTGTCCTCCTGAAGCCAACATTCCATAAGGCTGATTTCTGTTCCCTCTGCCTACATGAGCTGCCCTTAAAATAGGGGAGGGAAAATGCAGCCCCCCAAATGGCTTTTCTGCATGGAGGATGTGTACCCAAGAACCAACAGCCTCTTCCAGGAGTGAGGTTTGGGGGCAGTGAGGGAGCCAGATCCCATTTCCAGTGTGCCTGACTGGAACTGTAGCCAGTGGCTACAGGCAGGAGTGCCCTGGGTGTGCTGCAGCATGCGAAGGTGGAAGGAGCAATGAAGGTTGTGGGAGCCCGGGGTCCCCTTGGGCACCCTGGCCAGGTGCTGCTGAGTGACCTCAGGCAAAGCATGTACATTTCTCCAGGGAGGTGTTCGGATTTGGTGTTTGCCTTAGGGTTTCGAGATCCCTTGTTAGATACTGCGGGCCAGATTGAAAGAGGGGTTGAATGTCCCTAACTCCTGGTATCGTCTGAAAGTGAGGGTCCTGCCTAACCCATGAGGCTCCCAGTGGACGAAGCAGAGCCTCCCAAAATGGAGGCTGTCCAAACCTCAGGTGCACACACAGACACACTGCTTTTAACCTACTTCCTCTGCTCTTCCCGTTGATGGTGTGGGGCAGACACAAATCCATTTCCAGGGGTCTATGGGATCTGCAGAGGACCCTGGAGGACAAGGGTGGCCACGTCATTGCAGTCGGCCATTTCCATGTGTTTCTGCCACAGAGCAATGGCTTTTGCTTGCTAAGACGTCTCTGCCTTAAGAAGACATGCTTGGCTTTGCTGGAGGCTTCTCCTGTCTTCCGATGCTGTAGGATGATGAGGAGGAGGGTCTCCTTGACCCATCTCCTGAGCTGGTGGGGCTCTCTCCCAGGAAGTCCCTAGCAAGAGAAAGACTCGCACAGGGCTTTATCTCCTCCCATGGCCAGCCCTGAGTATCTGGAGCTCAGTCTGAGCCCTTCCAGGCGAGTGGCAGCTGGCAGAGTGGTGCCGGTTGCCCAGGTAGATATGGTGGGGGGTGTGGGTGGGTGACGACGGGGAACGGGACCGGCCCCCCCCGCGTCAGGACGCTCGGTGTGAGGGCCCCGGTTGGTGCGGCCGTGAGGGGGAGCGGTGGCCGGCGGGGAGGAAGCAGCCCAGGCGGACATGGAGGAGCGGTCCCCTCCCGGTGGGGGCCCGGCGTTCCCCCCGCGGGGCTGAGGCGGCGGCCGCCCGCCCCGCGCCTCGGCGGGGCCAGCGGCGGGCGGCAGCCCCGGCCCGGCCCG
>JAOXNO010000014.1:418368-433295 GCA_028565335.1 Limnodromus scolopaceus | reverse complement strand
TTAAGAGCCGTTTAGATGTGGTGTTGGGGGATATGGTGTAGGGAAGAACTTTGTAGAGTAGGGTAGATGGTTGGACTCGACGATCCCAAGGGTCTCTTCCAACCTAGATGATTCTATGATTCTATGATGGGGGTGTGGGTGGGTGGGTTGTACTGGTGCTTTACATGGAGCAGCCTGCTGTCACCTTGCTTGGCCACCTGGCACTGGGGCTGGTCCTCAGTGTGTGGTGTAGGGCTGTTCGGCATGGCTACTCAGAGGAGATTTATAAGTGAGACGTGTAGGGCAGCGTGGGTGGGGAGGGGAAGAAGGCTATCCGGAGGCTGCTGCCGGCTGGGTCTCGGCTCTCTGAAGTGATCAGCCCCTCATTGTCATTGAGGCAGGGACAATGCTCAGAGAAGCCCCTCTCCTTCCCCCTGGTGCCCACCCTTTGCTGGCAGGGGACAAGTGTCATGGAGGGGAAGCTGTAGCTGTCGAGTATGGGGTGCACTCCCAGGGAATCGGGTGTCTCGAATATGTGGTCAATGTCGGAGAAGCTCACCAGAGCCTGGGTGGAGTCATAGGAACTTTTCTCCATGTCATCAGCCCCGCAGGACTGGGGGTATCTCCCCTTGTCCTGGCCCTTCTGCCTCAGCAGGCGGAGGTCACCTCTGAAGTGGGGGTTGAAGAGCAGGTAAAGCAAAGGGTTCAGGCAAGCGGGCAGGGGCAGGACCACAAGGAGGACAGATTTGATGACCTCTGGGGTGATGATGAGGAGGTTGAGTGTGGAGGAGAAGGTGAGGAAGGCCACTGGGCAGTAGAGGAGGCAGTTGGTGAAGATCAGCCAGGCCACATGCTTGACCATGGCACAGTCCCAGACAGCGCTGAACTCTCCCTTCAGCAGGTTGCAGTAGAGCCGTATGTAGGCACCTGTGCTAGTCAGGAAGCAGAGCATGTTTGTCATCACCAAGGCCACAGTGAAGCCCAGGGTGGCGGGTTTCCCATCTGGGATGGGATATGGGAGGCAGAGGGGGGATGCTCCATATTCCCCAATGGAGAAGAGAGGCAGAACGGCAGCCACAGAGGACAGCAACAGGCAGCAAAAGGCAGCAGCCTTGACCTTGCCTAAGGCGGGTGACTTTCCATAGCCCCGCACACAGGAGACTGAAATGCTGCACTGCATGGCCGCCAACGTCAGCAGAAAGATGGCAGCCTCGGAGGCAAACACTGACAGGAACCCCGTCACCCTGCAGCCTGCACCGGTCTCCCACCTGGCGCCGTATTTGGCAAACTGGCCGTAGGTCAGGGCATCGACGAGAGCCAGCATGCTGCAGTAAATGCCGGTCAGCATGTTGGCTCCAGCTATGGAGCCGATGATGAACTTAAGTGGAGAGAGGTAGCTGGGAGAGGCAAAGACAGCCAGAACGACCAGTCCGTTGCAGAGCACCGAGACTAGAACGATGACCCACACTCCCAGGCGGATGATCCAGCTCTCAAACAAGTGATCACAAGGCTTGAAGGGACCTGGAAGAAAACAAACCCCAAAGTTAAACCCAGATTATACTGCTCTGCTCCAGTGGTGCTGATCAGAGCAGTGGCCAGGTCATAGCCCTCTTCTGGCCCCACCAGCCCCTTGCCTATTGAATGCTGAGGGCTGGAAAGGAGCTTACAACATTGTCTGCCCTTTTCTGCCCTCTTCTGCATCAGGATGGCATCAGTGCTGCCTCTTGACTCTGTCCCAGCTCCCCCATGCTCTTGTAGCCACATTGCAATGCCTCTGGCATGCTCATCGGCTCCTCCTCTCAGATCTTGTCCAGGGCAGAAATGAGGTGCAGGTAGGGGTTGTATGTGAAATGTAAGAAATTGCAAACTTATCAGAGCTCCTAAAATATAAAAAGGTCAGGGCCTGGCGAAGCCTTTTTGCTCCCATGTCCCACACCTGCCTTATGATGAATCCTGTTCAATGGGGTAGAGTCTGAGCTCCAACTGGGCCTTTGTCCAAAAGAACTCATGACCATAATGCCCCACATATCTGTGGGACTCCAGACCCACTAACAATCCTGGTGTCAGCCTGGTATTTGGGTCCCTCTGCCATTAGCTGCTCCTTCTGATTGCACCCCCTGGATCTTAGAGTTAGGGGTGTGGAGACGTGCGAGAGATGGCGGGATGCTGCATCCACCTCTGACAATTGCCAACCTCTGCCCTTGTACTCAAGACCTTGGCTAAGTGGTGTCTTATTGTTTCTGCATGAATGATCTCTGCACAGAGGAGATGGCTAAGATGAGATGAAGTGTTAGAGCAGGAGGGAGAAAGAACAGGGGGGAAGAGAAGGAGAGAGTTGGGGTGGCAGGGAAGGGACAGAGGGGCCTGGGCAAGGAGAACATGGAGAAATGTCAGGAGAAAGAATGGTGGAGGATGGACATGGGAAGAAGGGGGAGGTCGTGGTGGGGTAAAAAGGGGACTGGTGTGGATGCTGTTTGCCAAAGGAAAAAGAAGAGAGGGGGGAGAAACTGTGCAATGAGAGAGAGTTGCCCCTGGGAGGGATTTGGTTGTTACAATGAGGGGCTCAGGGTGGGAGCTCAGCAAAACCAGAAATAGGGTGAGCCAATTTTTAGGTGGTAGAGAGCAAAAAAAATTAGAGGAGATCAAGAAATCTTGCTCAGCTCAAAGCGGGTGGACACCTTTAGCTGGCTTTCCTCAGCGAGCCAGCCCCTCCGTACCCAGGTAGCACGGCATGCTCTCTGCTAAAATCTTGTTCCTTTTGTCTATTTTGCAGCTAACTCAGTGGGACAACAGGCGAAAATTCTGTCTCTGCCACTGTCCTACAGCTGCCTGGATGGAGCCAAGCCTCTCCAGCTTCCAACTGTGCCTGTGTAAGACACCACTGAGCTGTGAACAGGGGCAAAACCAGAAGGCAGCTTCCTTGTGTTCCAGCCAGCCTGCGGCTGCTGGCATCTCCCTTTGCTCCTTTTCTCAGGAAACAGAGTGAAGTACCCCTGCAGTTTGCAGTGCTGCAAGTGCAAACAGGAGAACAAAGACAAGGTCTTATCACACAATATTCTGGGCTGGCCAGGGCAGAGCAAAGTCTAAGTCTTGCAAGGGACCAGGAACTTCTTGAGAGCCAGACTCTTGCTGCAAGCAGGTTGGTGGATGGAGGAGCTGGTGATACCTGGGATTCCCAGTCAGGGATACCATGACCTTGTCCTCTCCTTGTAGGAGGGCAGCTACCTCTGAGTGGGAGATGGGAGTTCCTCACTTGCCCCTAGAATGGCCAGAGCCCAACCATTCAGGCTTCTGATCTGCACGTCTGTGAGACACTGCAGGAAGGGTCGTGGGATCCTGGGGATTTAGAGAAGCTCAAAGGAATCCAGATTTATTCAAAGCAAAGGTTTCTCTGATTGCTCACCGGGGCTTGGGGTGCACTGAATAGTGGGGTGCAGCTTTGATTCCTCAAGATCCAGCTGGAGGTCATCTGCATCGAGGTCATCTGAGGAGAAAACAACAGAGAAATGGTGCTTAAAGAAGAATGAGTAGGGCCATCAGGGCTAGCTGGGCCAGAAGCTTTTCCCACTGCCTGTCCTCAACACAGACCTTCCCAGCCAGTTCCCAGCCCACAAGTTCAAAGTAGCTGCTGGTGTCCAGTTTGTCCCTGCAGTTTGCTCTCCCTCACTGCTGTAGAGGAAGAAGGTTTGTAAATGCTGGTGGGTTGCAATGTGGCCAACCTCTCTGTTTTTAGGCTACTCCCAACATTTGAAGTGTAAGAGCCCCAGATCCCAGAGTTGTGTGACTGCAGATGCCTCCTCCCAGCACGCTTTATTAAAAATAAATATTCTAGCCTATGTGGTTACAGAAAACAAAGCCTTCAAATGCATCTTCTAAATGGAAGCTTTCTGGGCAGGCCTTGTCTAATGCTAGTTCATCAACAAGGACTTTGGAGCTTTGTTAGTCTCTTGCAGCACAAATTCTTAATCAGAAGCCACCACCACCATGAAAAGGCTCAGAAGCAAAAAGACAAGAGAAGCCAACATTTATTACTGTACTTTATATCCTATGATTTCTTGGGACTGCGATGCCTTGTTTATACCCCAGAGGCTCCCAGTCCTGGATTTGCTTAAAGTCAGACTGATCGCCCATGCGTGCAGACTTTGGACCCGTGGGGTTTATGCAACCAGGCTGCATTGCCCTCAGAGCCCAGCCTGCTGAGCCAGCATCTCCATCACGCTGCACCCTGAGCCAGGCTTGGGCTCTCTGCGGTCACGCAGAGACTCTCTGACTGAAGGAGAAGCTGCTGGAAGAGAAAGGGACCGAGACCTCAGCTGTGTTTTCCATGGCCTGTAGGTGTAGGTCATCACCAAGGAGAATGGTGTCCTCTTAATCTAATCCAAGACACACTTTTCTGCTTTGTTGCTTGTTCCTCTTCTCAAACTGCCGCTGATTCACAGCGCTGGGACACAGTGAGGACAGCTGCTGTCCTGCTGCACCATCCCTACCCCTGGCACCAGCACGGCCTTCTGCTCCCAGTGGAGGTCTCTGGAGGGTTTTCTGTGGGCAGGAGGAAGGGGAAAGGATGTGTTTTGAGCTTGCCACAGCCTGACAGCCAGGGAGCTGGCTCTGTGGCTGTGGGATGAACTCTCCCTTGGATGGTATGGATGGATGCTGATGCCCAGGTGTGTGCCCAGACACTGGCCAGGAAGGTGAACTTCCACAGTGCTGAAGATATGGATAACATGAGTAGGATTTAGTCGCCTAATCTGTTTAGATATGGTGCCTCTCAAGAGGTCTGCTCCCTGCCTGTGTTTGAAAATGTGACTGGGATTATTTGATTAAAGAATGATGACAAATAACATGCTATCTTTAGTGCCTCCTGACAAGCATTGTGGCTTTCTCAGCTTCAGTGAACTTTGGAAAAAAAATGCCATTTTTTAAATCTGTCTATGTTGAAATATTACTGCTGCTTTGGAGTCTGGCAAGAAAACACTCACAGTGGGATGGAAAAATTTTTCCTCCTTCTATTTTATAGTCTTACAAATCTCCAGTGTCTTTTCCATCCACAAAGCAGAGGCTGTGACGTGCAGTCACAATTCAGAGACTTGCACTTTCTGTGTCCCCCTGCCACCCAACCCATGGTAATGTTAAAGTGTGATCTGCCCCATCCCTTTTCTCTTCAAAGGGCCAGAATGTGCAAAGGCTGGTTTTAAGCACAGACTAAACATCTGCATGAAGTGAAGGAGTGATCTTTTGTTTTGCTGGGACTACTGAGCTAGCTGTGGATTGCAAGCTATCCTTGGGCAGCACATCGGGATTCAAAGCAGAAAATGTACCTCTCTGCTGGAAATCAGCACTTCTCCCAGCCTGGGAACTGTAGAGAAAAGGAAATGGCTGTTGTGTTCTAGCAAGGCAGACTTCGTTGGTTTTGAAGTAGCCCTTATTTATTTAAATTTTGCTAAGGCACCTCCACTTTCTGAGGCCTTATGGAAAAACCTTATTTTCCTAGTATTGCCCTTTCCATGGAAAATGGTTCCCAGCAGGCTGTACCAACACCAAACTGGGAGGAAGAGGAGAAGAATTGGTGGAGAATGGGTAGAACAAAAAAACACTGGGCTAGATGCTTCTTCCCCTTTTGTATTGTCTGCCTTAGCCAGGGCAGTCCCCACGCAGGGTTTGCAGATAATTTCTCTCTCCCTCAGAGTTAGGGCATGGGTGGCTGCAAGGAGTCTGGGCAGGTGCCTTCTGAGGGATTTGAGTAGCCTTCTTGAATGAGAGAAGTAGGAGAAGTGTCACTCTAAGGACCCTCCAGGGTTTGATAGGTGGTTGCATAAGTTAATTAGTCAGCTTTACAAATTAATGGAGGTGCTTGACTGGGTAAAGCGGTGTCCTATTGTCAAGGATAACCACACAAGTGTGTCCCCTTCTCACTTTCTATAGCTTTGTTCCCTTATTGCAAACATATGCTCGTAAGTAAATAAGTCCCTTTCTATCCTCAAACCAGTGGTCCCTGAGGGGGTGCTGGTTTTGTGATGGAAGCGCCCTTGGCAATGGTAGTACTTGCAGTTTGCCTGTCCTCTCCCTGCAGCCGGTTTTGGGAGGGTGGCAGGAGTGAGCTACCGGGTAGTGCTGTGTTGATGTCCTTTGTGAGTGACAAGCCCCCGAGCTATCTTTGGGCTGCTGCCTGGCCACACCGGACAGACTTGGGGCAGGGGGTATCTGCTAAACACTGCCAATTACAATCCGAAGAGGCATATGCTAAGCATCAAAAATTTTGGATACGGGACCTTAAATATCTGTTGTGACAAGGTGACAGAGTGATGAGACATGCACTAACTACTACTTTGGGCCTCAGGTTGCCGTTACTTAGATGTTAATGGACACACTTGGGTGGTATCCAGGGGGTTCCCAGGCATCAGGGGTCCTGGGAGGATGGTAAAGAGCTGAGCTGACCTCGGGATTGGTGGCACCACATGCACCCTGTGGCTGGAGTCCAATGGTCCCTTGAGTGCTGGGCTCAGCTGAGGTTAGCTGCTGGGTACAGGAGGCAGCATTGTCTGGCTGCTGGAGCAGGCCTGTGCCACCCAGGACCCATTTCTCACCCCTACATGGCTGACTGGGACAAGTCACCTTTCACCACCCAGCTGTGAGGTTCTGCAGACTTGTTAAGGACTTCTCAGTCCCTTGCTGGAAGCACTATGCAAGGCTGAGAGGACATGGCTATCTGGAAGCATGCCCCATCCCACTCACAAGTTCTCCCACTTGCTCCCCAGCATCCAAGCACCCTGACGAGCCTGGCTGTCCCTGGCAGGGGCAGAGCCCTGAGTTATTTTCTCTTAATGAGACCAATTTCTCTCTTGCATGGAAGGAATGTCTGGGAGTTTTTTTCCTCTTTAATGAGGAAGTGTTACAAGATTCATCTAACAGAGCTGAATACCACTGGTGGCCATCAGAAAGGAAGCACTGGGGACAGATATAAAGCAACAGTTAGTTAAGTAAAAAAGCAATATCACAAACCCCTTATCATCAAGAGTAGACCATGCATTGCTGAATGGTGTAAGTCATCTGCAAAAGCTGCACGTAGTAATGAAGGACGTTCTTGTGCTTTTCATTTTTGCACCTCTGTGGCTTGATATTTCAAGACAAACCCAGTGCTTTAACATCCGAAAATGTGAGCCTTTATGAGCTGCTAATAGTCTCGTCTGTCACATCTTAGAATCAGTCAGCATTCCCCTCTCGTCCTGATATCTCATGAACATACATATAATCCTTGAGGCTGAGACTGGCTTGGCGGTCTGGGAGCCTGTGGTACGGATTAGTCTGCTGAGAGGGCCAGGAGAGAGTGTCCTTTGAGACATCAAATGCTTTGGTGCCCAGCAAGTGCAGGTCTGTAAGCAGTACTATGGGCCCTGGCCGCAAGCCAGGTCTTTTCACAGATGCTGTAATTTGCTAGGCAGCGATATACACAAGGACTATTAAAGTATGGGCTGCGTTAATGATGGAAAAACTGACCCAGCTGAGAAGAAATCCCTGCAGCAAAGACCGCAACATATGGCTTCTCTGTACTGTCTGTCCCATGTAACCACCAAGTCTACCATGCTTCCAGGAGCCACATCATGCTGGTAGGAATCACGCTTGCTAGCCTCTGGCTGGACTATGTACGCTGTTAAAACTTATTCTCAGTCTGTGAAGGATTGGGGCAGGGCGAACGGCAGGAGCAGGGACACAGGGCTTGTGACTCACTCGCTGGCTGTGTCCTAAAGTCTCTGGGGTCATCCTGGCTCCCATCACTGCTGTAACACAGCAGTGTCCAGCTGCTCTGAGTCAACGTCTGCCTCCAGACCTAGTCCTGCCTGCTTAGGATGTGGGAGCAGATTCTGCAGAGCCCCTGCTGTGGCTGGGTGTGCACTGCTCCTGGGAGCAGGTGAGTGGAGTGTTCCCCAGGGACTCAGCCCTCTCCCCATCTCCTGCAGGCTCACAGCACCATCTGGTTTTGCCCTGGGGGTGTTTCAGAGCTCGGAAGTGCATGTGGCCTCTGTATTTACACAAACATATAAACAAACACAGCATCCAAGCTGTGTCCTGCAATGCTATTTCCACTCTCCAGCAGTTACAGAGGAAGCAAAGGGGCTCATGCTTTTCTTCATGTTATTCTGAAATTCCCTTATGAAGGGCTTGCACCAGGTTTCTGCCTGGAGCTGCTGTTGTGCTATGAGACTGTGGGTGCAAGAGTTGTGTTTTGCGTGCTCCTCTGCTGGCTTTGTGCCACAGATTTCAGGGAGGTCAATGCAGAAGTGCATTTTAGAGCACAGAATAAATTGATTCTTGGACAGGATGTGCTGCTCATCTTCAACTGTGGAGCCACTTCTGCCCTGCATAGGGTAGTGCTGTGCTGAGCTCATCATAGTCCCCACATGTGTCCTTTCGTTCGTACCTAACCCTGACCTTTGCTGTAGTGTCAGGGTGTGTGCACAGGAGTAGCACAGACACAGATCTCTCTACCTCCAGCCAGTTGCACATCCCAGTTCTTTGAGTTCATTCTCCTGTTCAGATTAATCCTAGGGTCTGTCCTCTGTATGTTGTAGCAGCAAAGACTGATAACCCGCCAAAGGCTCCGTACTGCCCAGAAGTCTATTGACCATGTAACCTCAGGCACCTTTCAGTGGCTTGGGTGGCCTCCCCTCTACAGTCAGCAAGACCAAATTAGCAAATGTGTCCGTGCTGTTGAGGACTTCTGGATTTTTCTGTTAGATTGTGAAGGTTTGGATGCACTAGATCAGGTCTCTGTCCAGGGACACTAATTGAAGCTCATTCACAGCAGCTGGCCATCATAGCTGGAGAAGGATCAGTCTGCCTTCCCTGGGGCAGGTGTAATTCCGTGGCTGGCAGTGGGACCATGCCTGCAAAGACAGGACCACATCCTGGCTCACAGCTTGGCCCTGCCCGTGGATTGATCACCATTCAGCCCAGTTTACTTACAGTGATTATCAGCATGACCTGGAAACAATTCCATGGTCCTCTTGTGGGCATTGTCCTCCTCAGGGCTCATGTCTTCTGCCTCCCATTGGTTGGATATCTTGAAGAAGCTGCTGCAGCTCCCATAGGCACAGCACTGGTAGGCATAAGGTACCTCGAGGACCCTGAAAAGGGGGAAAGCAGAAATGTTAGGTGTGTCACCTCCATGACCTGACTCTCCATTGCTTTGTACTTTTTGCTTAATTTCCACATGTGATAAAAGCCAGTCTATCATGTGATGGTTACTCTGGAACAGGACTTTGCTCTGGTGGAAAGGACTCCATGTAGGACAGAGCATGGACCTAAGCCACCCGACGGTGTCTCTGCACTGCCCCACTTTTGGTGCTTAAGACACTGTGTGTCAATAGGATGTCAAACACCAGTGCAGTGGAAACTGCACTAAAGTTCCTGGATAATTCCTAAGAACCTTTCTGCAGTTCTCCCTGGACTGAATTAGCCTCTCTTACCCATGCCTTCTGGCAATATGCCATGTGCATATAGAGTCTTCATTTTTTTCACCCAAAAGCCATTTTTTTGCTGGGTATCCATTCTTTTGTTCAAGGTGAGAAGCTTCCTGAGAGATTTAGCAAGTGCAAGGTCCCCCTTGCTTGTTGCTGGTGTTGAGAGGCACCTCCAAACTCCAGTTCCGTGAGCCTGGCTCACCCCTGCCAGCTCGGGCAGGGAAATCTCAGCTCTCCTAAGTACAGAAAGTTACTTTAATGTGTCTGATTTCTACTTGAGAGTAGGATTGTTAGTTGTTAATTGTAGCATGTATTACAAGGTTAATTAAACAGCAACTGAATGTCATCTGGATGAAATACCAGGCTATCGGTCAGCAGCTGCATTTTCTTCAAAGGCAGCAAACTCCTACTTCTTTGCTGGAAGTCAGGAAGGCTGCTGATGAAGGCAAAGGGACCTCAGGTTTTCCAGACAATTAAGGTCTTCTGACAAGATCAGTAAATATGGTGAAACTCTATATTCTAAAAATATGCTTTTGTTTTAAGTTCCCAAACATTTCTGGCTGAGCCCCGGAAGGCTGTGGAAACTCTGTATACAAGCTTGCTTCCTGTTATAAGCTCCGAATTAAATCCTATTATTGAAAGGTGATGGGGAGGTACAGATCCTCCCAGGGTGGCTAAGAATTGGTCTCCGATGATTCCTCCAGACATATGCCCCAAGAATAAAACTATTTCATGGCAGTACCCCAAAATTTAGGAAATGTTAATGGATCCATTGCCTTGTGTGGTTGAATGAACAATTCCTGCAGATTCAGTCTCTCTGGTACAAATCCAAACCAGCTCTGCAGATGTTAATGGAACTACTTTAGAGGAGGAAAGTTCCTGAAAATTCTGAACTTGATCCGCTTTACACAAGATACTGCCATCTTGGGTGTAGAAAACCCTCCAGAAGCTTCTGGGATCCCCTGCTGTTTGGTAACCAGTCATGCAGCAGATCCCAGCTATGATGAGTCAAAAAAGTCAGGAGAGAAAGCCCTGCACACACCACTGATGAGGCAGACTGAAGTGAGAGCTCCCTCCACACTTTTCATCGGACATGAGATATTAAGCCCAATATTGGTGCAGTGGCCTGTGACCACAGCAGTGGGTGTATGACTTTGAGAAGCTCCAGCCTTGGGATCCTGTACTAGATGAGTGGGAGCATCAGCTCATGCATCCTTGGCTCCAAGGGAACTGCCTGGGAGACCCCAAACAAAAGATGGCTTCACCTCAGGGGAATTTGAGTCATCTGGACCATGGGCCCCTCAACCTGAGGGCAGGTGCCACACCGGAGACCCGCCACTAAGGGAGGTTCAGGAGAGCCAGAGCCTGCCATGCAGCACTGTGCTCTGAGCCTTTTGCAGCCTCGTCTTGATCAGTTTGACCCCTTCAGGCTTCTCATTAATCCATAGCAGACAAGACATGGCCACACAAACAGAGTTTACTGAAGGAAATCTGGATGTCATTAGCTAAGAGTGGCTTCTGGGAATGTTTTCCATTGAGAGAAGCCCTGAGCTGGGCCCGCTCCATGCTTTCCACTTGTGTGTGTGTTTGGGGTGGGGGTGGTGGGCCCATGAGTGCATCACCACTCTCCCATGGAAGACTTTAAAAGATGAGGTGTATTAACAGCAGATGAAGCTTCCTCAACCTATTGGCCTGAAAGAATGGAGGAAAGCATGAGATAAGCAAGGAAAGCAGGAGGCTGATCGCAATAAGCAAATACAGACTATGCTGGGTGCCAGAAGTGAAAAAGCCGACACCACCAGTACCTCATTTTGGGGAAGCTCTCCTTAGTGAAGGGCTCAGAGAGAGCTGGGTTGCCTTGGAGCTTCAGATGGGTCAGTCCACCCAAACCATCCAGGGGCAGCGTAACCAGTCGGTTATCAGTCAAGTCCCTGATGAAGGCAAAGCAGAAAGGGAGACCATGGTCAGGGTTTTGCTGCTAATGGTATCTGAGCCAAGCAGATGCTTGGAGAGCCATGCTGCCTGCCTTGCTTGATCCTGCAAATGTGAACCTGAAATGGGGCTGGGTGCTGCATGGGGACCAGGGTTCTTTGGAGATAAATGGATTGATACTTCAGTCCCTGGGGAATATGAGGGGCAGAGGTTAATACCTGCAGTGAAAGCTCTGTGTGGTACCTACCTCTCTGAACATATCTGCCCTATGCATCTCTTCCCCCATCACTTCACCCGTAGTAGGTCAGGCATGTAGGTCAGTCCCAGCCCATAAAATACCCAAGAGTCTTAGTGATGGCATGGGGACTGATGATCCCTCCAGAGCCAGCAAAGATGGTCTGCGATGACTCTTGCTGAAATGGTTTATCATGTTGATCTTTCATAAAGCATCTAAGGTGGATATGAAAGCATCAGAAAGTGAAGGCTTAAGTGTTCAGGATGAGAGCATCTTGAAGATGGCCCCTTTTGCACTTTCACCATCCCTTTAATACTGATAGGAAACCTTGGTCTGCACATGCCAGTGCTGAGACATGCGCCTCAACACTACAGCTTTCTGATATCTAAATGCCAAGTGTAGCTTTGGGGAGTCATCGGTCCTCGGGTACCTGCTGTCCATGGCCCACTATGAAAGAAATATCACTACAACTTACAGCTTGGTGAGCGAGCGCAGGGTCACAAAGGCTTCAGGGTGAATAAACTGGATATAATTCCAGCTCAGGTCTCTGCAAGGAAAGGACATGCCAGTTAGAGGGGTGCAGAGCAGGGCAGTGAAGCTGCTGACACTGGCCTGAACAAGGGCTTCAGTGTGAACAAAAGTGGGATCTGTAGCCCTTTGGTTGGCAGCAAGTTCTGTCTCATTGCAGCTTTCTGGAGGCAAATACATTTGGGTCTATGTTTGGGTGGTTTCTAACAGAGGGCGGTTTCTAACAGAGGGCAGAAGAGTTTGCCTCACAGGATCTCCTCTAATGAGACCAATGGGAAAGGTTCCTTTTTGGGTTCATTTCTGTAAATTTGGAGCTTTTATGCTAACATGATCAACCTCAGAGCAGCAGACAGGTTATGCATTAATGCCAGAGCACCCATGATGTGGTCACGCTGCTGGGTGCCTGGGCAAGGGCAGATAGGGTCAGGAACAGTGTGGAAGGCGAGCCAAGGTAGTCTTAGGCTGTCTCCTGCCATGTAGAGTTGGCTTGATATGGGGAGGACTCACTGAGGCTCTTCAATATGCTTGCTCTGCCTCCATTTGAGCTGGAGGGCTCATCTCCCTCTGTCATCAGCAGAGAGGAAGCAGCGTATCAAGAAGCATTTCTTCTCCTAAGACTGACTATACAAGCGGTCTCCTACATATATCTACATGTCTCCAGCTCTGAAGGGAGCCAGGGGTGCCTTCTCAGATGTGTGTGTCTCATTGCAGAAGGATAAAGTTGGGTGAAATGAATCCTACCTGAAGGGATCCAGGACATGCTCTAAGGCAAATGCTAGAGATTACATGCTCATCTGGGCCTCTGTGTGACTGCAGTGTGGCAGCAGCATGCTTGTATTTGCATGCCTGTCTGTAGAGTTACACAGAGTGTTCCTGTGCGGTTAAAAACGTGGTGTATGTGACACTTGTGGGATCTCCAGAAACGCTGCCCTATCAAATGGCACTCCAATTGCTGCACCATGGGAAAAAGCTTATATGTGATTCAGTTCACCTCCTAACAGAATGATAAATAAAGGCTTGGAGGCTCTTCCCACACATCACAGGAAGAATCATGTCCTGAGGAGCCTTAACAGCTTCTCAAAGGTGCTGAGCACTTAAGTAGGCTGTCTACTGCAAGGTCACTGCACCTGTCTGATGTGTGCTTGTGTATGATATGTGCATGTGTATGATGATATGTGTATGCTTGTGTGCACTTAATATGTCTAACATATGCTTTTGGGCTGTGTCGCAAATCAAATGAGATGTTCTGCAGGGATGTTCCAGGAGGGCACAGCCCAGGACTGGCATGTGTAGGGAAAGGGGTGCCAGATGGTAAGTCCCTGCCACTGGTCCATGTCTGTGTGGGCATGGAGGAGGCCGGTGTCTGAAATGTGTGCTGTGCCACAGAGGAGTTGTAGTGTGTTATTAGAGCGTGTTGGTGCAGAGCGTCCGTGTGTGCAGGCAGCAGTCCTGGCAGGTACTAAGTTTATTTACAGGAGGTGTCTGCATGCAGAAGGAAAGCCAGGGAGAAGGTCTTTCCCTGTTCTTTTGTAAGGGGAATTGGAAGAGGGACTGGACAGCAAAGCCTCCTAGCAGAGGCAGAAGGAGTGGGGTTGGGAAACTCTCCATCAGCCTGGCTGGGTGTTCACAGTTCCCTCTCCCCCAGCAAAAAGCCCAAACGTCCCCCCCCAATAGACAATACTTACATGGAGCGCAGGGCCATCAGCTGCACAAAGGTGTCTGCTCTGATTTCATGGATCCTGTTGTGCTGGAGACCACTGGAAAAGCAGAGACTGGTTTGAGAAAATAGCTGAAGGCAGCATTCATACTTTGTAGGGATCTTTGTCCCATGGCAGCAGACGCAAACTGTCACAGTGGAAGTTGTCATTCAAGCTTGGGAGGCCTACTCTCATGTCAAGGGGTAAACAGGATGAGCAAAAAAAACCAGCTCCAGGGCTCAGACAGCCTCTCCTTTTGATGCTGTCATGGTACAGTAAAGTGCCATTGATGTGCAGTGGTTAAAGGTGCCCCATTATCTCCAAAGCCACACTGGTTTCCCACTCTGCTCCACCCTAAGCCTGCAAACTGCTTTGTCCAGAGCAGAGTTTGGAGCCAGTGAGTCAGCAAAGTGCTCTGTGTGACCCTTCAGGGAGGACTAAAGGTGCTGCCCTTTGCCTTGGTGATGATGAAGAGGTGTTGAGGACTGAAGGCATCTCAGATTTTCATGAATAAAAATTTGGATATCATGCCGAACCCACCATCCATCCCCTCCATGGGTATTTTCATAACGTGTCTCAGCCCCAGCACATCTCCCTTCCATCAGCCTCCTGCACTCCCTGGGGTAGGGGCAGGAGCAGGGTAAGAGCTGGCCACAGTCTCTGGCGTCCGACCTGTGCACTCCCCATACCCCTCGAGAGACACCTAGAACTGATCCAAGCATCCACTTTGTGGGAAACATTCTGAGTTTTTCAGTTTTCTTTTCTCTAGCGTGGAACTATGGTGAATATTTTTTAGAATTCCTGCAAAATGCCCACCATGAATTCCCAGCCCTGCAGAAGCAGTGTCTCCATGTGTGACCTTCTGCAAGGGAGACAGCCACTGCCAGTGCTCTACCTACAACAACTCTAGGATGATTGTTGGGTAGCTGACCTGCTTTCGGACTCAGAAATGGTCTTGACTCCTCTCACACAGTGACATGCATGGGATGACTGTAATGTCTCAGCTGGTACTTGGCCACACATTCATAGAATCATAGAATCATAGAATCGTCTAGGTTGGAAGAGACCCTTGGGATCATCGAGTCCAACCATCTACCC
>JAOXNO010000014.1:400818-418268 GCA_028565335.1 Limnodromus scolopaceus | reverse complement strand
AGCTTCGTTGCCTCCTCTGCACCCGCTCCAGCACCTCGATATCTCTCTTGTATTGAGGTGCCCAGAACTGGACACAACACTCGAGGTGTGGCCTCACCAGTGTTGAGTACAGGGGCACAATCACCTCCCTTCTTCCTTCATGTTTCAGAGGCAGAGGCATGAGGGTCTCATATCTGCTCTACTGCTGGTTTCTCATGCCCCCTGTGACCAAGATGGCATTCCTTGTACATCTAATGAAGAAATGGGGCCATGGGAAGCTGTGCACAAATTGAGGGGTCTCAGGTAGAGGAGCACTGAGTGGGAAAGGTGGAGCTTGAGAGGAAGGGGTATTGGAGCAAGCTCATGAAAAAGAATTCGGGGATGTTTAGCTGCCAGGGACTTCCTGTGTGCTGCAGGTAAGAATCTGCACATTGGCAGTTACAGCAGAGCAACTGGCACACCGGAGGTGTTTCCATGCCAGGCTGTACCACCATGCACCACCAGACCTTTTTCCAAGGTATTTCCCAGCAGGAATGCTGATGACTGCTGGGGGTGGGGCTTACAGAGTGGTAACTTTGGGCTTAAGGAACCAAATATTCATTTTGTAAGAAAGTCTTAATTTAAGGCACAGTCTGTCTGACTTAAGTAGTCTGAAAGAGGGATTTACTGTGCTTTTTATATTAAAGATAAGTCTGAATTTGGCATACTATTAAAATATTTTAAGAAGAAATTTGGGTGCAATGGGTGAAACTACAGGTTTGGAATTGTGAAAGTTTGTCATTTTTCAATGTCGTTTCTATTTTTTCAAACATTTTCTGGAGGATACTTCAGATAAAAATATGTCCAGCTCTAACTTTGTCCTCAGAGCTCCTGAAGAGGCAGCAAGGGATATGTAACTCTCATTTTCATGTGATTTCACAGTGTCCTGATCTCTGGTTTTGCTAAGGCTGGATGATATGGTCTGGCCATCCAGGCTGGGCTGCTACTGAGAGACAACCTCTCCAGTGTATTTTGTGGGGATGCTGCTCCCACACATCTATTCTTCCATGTTTCAGAAGGCTATAAAAAATCATGAGTCTATTATTTATATATTTTTTTCTCAAAAAGGCCAAGAACTTCTGTTAGATTTTAAACATAGGGCCAGATCTCCAGACAGTTTGAACTGAATGTGACTAACTGTCTCAGAGCAACAGAGCTGCCTCCCGGGACCCAGAGGAGACCCAGTTCAACTGCTACATGAGGAAGGCATTAGCCTTCTCTTCGGAAGGGCTGGCCCTGAGCAGTGTGAGTAAGAGCTGCTTTGCACCCATGGCATGAAGCAGAAGGCACATATGGTAGAGGTAAAACCCATTCTTGATTAGCTCATACTGGGAAGTGAAGTAAAATACTAGTGAAGTAAAAGTGAAGTAAAATACTAGTGAAGTAAAATTCAGTGCTGTCATGTCCTACTTCTTTTTGCCGTGGTTGGGACCTCTGAAAAGACCTGAGTGAATTATGCTCCTATGCACATGGGATGTATTTTTGTTCCATATTTGCACATGGGCAAAGTGTGAAGCTCTGGTCCACTCACAGTCCAAATAGTGATTTATAACACCCAACTCTCCCAGTGCTTGGTGAAGGCTGAGTTTTGTGTTTGGGAGCTGCCTCTATCCCCAAATCAGCCCCTTTACCCCTGAGCAAGTAAGAGCATCACTTTACTCACAGCTCCTCCAGCTGCTGACATCGGTGGAAACTGGGCAGGTCTTCGATTTGGTTGTGTGACAACTCTCTGCAGGGGAAGGACCAGCACAGAAACATTAGGAGATCGAAAGCGAGTGCATCTGAGCCCTCTCTTGGAAAGCAGATATTACAGGAGAAGGGGAGGATCTGACTTCCATTTTGCACAGCTGTGGAGGGTGGTAACCCCAGGCGATGGGGATCTCCGCTCTGCACATACCCGATGTGTGCTCTGTGCATCTTTGTGCAAGGCAAGGGTTGCTTGGTGGTTCACCTGCTCACCCAGCCCCAGTCCCGCTCCCTCCAGCACAAGCTGTGGACTGGCAGAGCTGCTTCCACAGCTGGGGTGGGCTTTTCCTCCCCAGCCCCAAGTCATCTGTGAGATGCATCTGTGCCAATTTCTCCTATGCACAGCCCTGCTTTTCCGTGGGCAAAGCAGAGAGGTGCTCGTGCCAGAGCTCCCATCCTGCTGTTGAGGATGGGGAATCTCATGAAAGCTGCAGATGTTCTTGCAGATCCTGGGGAGGTTTTGGCCAGTGGAGCAGCCAGCCAGTGGCCTTGCCTCCCTCCTGGCACAGCAAACCCAACCGCCCATTGCCCGCTCTCCATTCAGTCTTTCCTGCCTTCTCCCTGTGGTTGTGGGGAGGGGTTGTGGCACAGGCAGGGATTTGGTACAGGACATTACAGACTGTGGAAATCCCTGGTCCCATTTTTTCAAGTGCTTCTACTTGAAAGCAATTCCCAGCAAACTGCTGTTCCCACTGCTTCACAGCCCAGTGGCATGTCAGTGTCCAGGGTAGAGTGAACTGGTAGCCAGAGAAAAACCCATCCTGGTGCAGCTTGATGTGAATTTATAAAAACTGAAATGCACTGGGTAAGGAGTAATGCTTAAAATCAGCTTTCCTCCCCACCAGCAGAGGCTGGATTTGTGGCTGTTCAACACAAATTTACCCCAGGGTAAAGTTTTGTATGTGGCCTCTCTGCTGACTTTCCAAACTCAGTTTTGATCTTTCTGCCAATAAGTTGCTGCTAAACATTCCAATTATTTATTTATTTTTGCCAACCCTTCTCCACCAGTTTTCCATGATGGGGAGGAGGAAGGAGAGAAAAATTAAGCAAAAGGTTTGTGCTTGGCTCTGGAGACTGTCACCCAGTATGGAGAAAGAGCTGCAACATCAGTCACTTTTTCCTGGACCCTCAGTCACTGAAGCTGCGTTGTGGACACATCAGGATGAAGGTACTGATGGCTTCAAGGGCCTTTAACTCTGCTTAGGGAAGCTTCAGCTATTTCTGCTTGAGAGGAAAGACAAATCTGTGCCCTGAGCCCCAGAAGCTCTGGACAAAAGCAGCAGGACAATGTCAGGTTGACA
The DNA here is from genome assembly GCA_028565335.1 of Limnodromus scolopaceus. NCBI lineage: Eukaryota > Metazoa > Chordata > Aves > Charadriiformes > Scolopacidae > Limnodromus > Limnodromus scolopaceus. Next base: position 415,203 of record JAOXNO010000014.1, on the reverse strand, counting down.
CTGAGCTCAAGCTTGGCAAGGCTGCCTTGCCTGGGTGTGCTGGACTCAGTGCCCATGCACAGACTGGCGTGCCAACTCAGCCTCATGTCACTGTGGTGGTTCTTACACATCTCATGGTGGTGGAGGAGCACTGCATGTACCAGGTGAAACCGGAGAACAGCAACTGGACCGAGGTCTAGCTGGAAGCCTGAGTCTCTTCCAGCCTGTTTGGTGTCTCCTGGGCTGTTCAGGAGTTTGGTCTGGCCAGGTTCAAAACCAACACGACCAAGATCACTAAGGGATTTGAATATGAGCTTACATCCCCGTCCAAGGTCTCTGCGGAAAATCTGCAGTGTGGTGTGAGCAGTAGAATGCCAGAAAGGGGCATTAACTGTATCATCCGTATTGAGACGTGTCACAGTTGTAATGTCAACCTGACAAACTGCCAAGGGGCTGGCAAAGGGGGAGAAAGCAGTGAGAGCAACCACTGTCTCTGTGGGGACAAAGGCAAGAGAGATGTAAACATGAACAAACATTGGCCCACATACCCTTTCTCCAAACTCTGAAAGCAATGAAATTAATGTCAGTAAAATTAACTGGGAAAGAGGAAAAAGGAACAAGGTGGGGTGTCCCAATAAAACTCTCCCATAAGGAGGGGGCAGACATGAAGAACAGGCTCTGCTGCAAAGGTTTACAGTCTGATAACTTACAAGCATAAACTGAGCACTTGGGACCGTACAACCTGGGCCGTTCTTCATAAAGGATACATACACTTTGGTGGCAAGATGTCCATTGAATTGGTCCAGATGTCTAAAGATGAGAGAACTTCCCTACAGGGACAGCTGGAGCCAAAATGTTGTGATCTGCTAAGTTACAAATTGTGTTCTTTAATTTTTATGTTTTTCTCTTGTTTCCAGTTTCTGTGATCAAGAATTCACTCCTGTTGCTTTCCTAGAACAAACTTGTTTTCATTTTCAGCTTGCTTGTATAAAGACTGATGAAAGGCAAGCCTCCTGGAAACTTGTATAAATCTGGCTCATGACTCATTTCCTGTGGATGTCTCCAACTGCAGACAAGGTTGGGGATCTCATGAATGAGGGATGTGATTCCAGAGAAGATGCAGGAGTTTTTCTGAGATGCTGATTTCATCATGTACTAAGTTAAAGAAAAAAGCACATCCCCCGGCTCAGCATCATTCAGTGCCTTGCCAAGCAGGTAGAGCCGAAGCACCTCAGAGAGTCTGAGCAAAACTCTAACCTGCCACTGCTGCACCATGTGAGGGGCCGTGGCCATGTGAGCCTTGCAGGTCTCCATCAGGTCAGACATGTCCTGTCCAGGAGCGTGAACAGGTTCCTTCCTCCAGCTAATACCACTTGCTGGAGCTCCTACTGTGGTAAGCCAACACTGTGGCAGAGCGTTGTGTAAAATGTGATTTAACCCTGGGTTTTGTGCTGTATGGGAGCTCTGGAATGCTGCTGCTTTTCTTACCCACTGCCCTTTGCACCCTCTCTACTCTCCTTGCATGAGACAAACAGTTCCCACTGGTGCAGAGCAAGGAGGAGGCAAATATGGATGTGCCTTAGAGCTTATAACCCTGAGTTCAGAGCATCACGCTGGGATGAAGCAAGCAAATCCAAGAACATGCAGAAGTCAAGGTAGTGCCTAAGAAGGTGGTGTTTTCTGCATGGAAAAGATAATGGGAACAAGAACCACAGGATGGTCTTCCATATCTGGTCCCCTCACTGAGCTAGACAAGAAGAGAGTTTGGTTTCTGATGGAACTTTTCTGAAAACGAGGCAGGAGAGAGAAACGTGTTACTCACAGGACTCGGAGGCTGGGCAGCTGCTGGCACATCCCCCTGGGCAGTAAACGGATGCCTGCTCGGGTCAAGGTCCTAGAGGAGTGGAGGAGAGAGAAGAAATGGTGTTACTGAGAGCCAGCAAACAGACTGTGACCCGCAATCCTAGATGGTGGCAGGAGAGACAATATCAATGGGATGAAGAAATACCTGGGGCGAAAAAAAAAATGACTTGGAAATGAGCACTGCTGCTGCACCTGGTAAAGGTGAATGTGCCTACAAGAAGTTCTGGGATGTTGCTATGTACTGAATATACTGCTGTCCTTGGTCACGTGGAGGGCAGGTGGCAGTGCCCTCTGAGATATGGTCTGCCATCCCAGTTCCCCATTGCCCAAACCGGGGATGTGCCTGGAGCCACGGTTGCCTCAGAAACCCATGTATGAGGGATGGATGGTGTGTCCCTGGGTCCCTAAGGGAAGGCACGGCCAGGTCACACTCTTGGGCTGGAGTGCTCAGCTGTGCTCCCAGTTTGGGCACAGTATGCAGACTAGTGCCCTAGAGAGGACAACCATGGGTGACCAGAGACAGCATGTCCTGCAGGCTTCTGATCTCCTGGGTCTCGTGGTGTGAGGACAGGACCAGACCAGTTCCAGGAGCCTCCAGCCTGGGTGGGTAAATGTGTGATGAACACAGCAGATTTTTTTCTGCACTGCACTACCAGTGCTGGTCCCAGGATGGGCAGAGACACTGTGTCTGAGCAGACCACACTGAAGCACCGCACCAAAAAGGCTTGCTCCTTCAAGATGCAGAAACAAAGGAAGAAAAAAAATAAAAAAAAAGATTGGAGCATGCTCAACAGTACTGAGAGAGCAACTCACAGAGAGGAAAGCTGATTTCAGGAGCCACAGGGGTGAAACGAAGCAGAGTTTGAGTGACCAGGGAGAGGCAGAGCTGAAGACAACCAACTTCACAATGCTGTGGAAGTTGTCCTTGCTGAAACAGACTGGATCACCTTGAAAGAGAAAGAGCACAAATAGCAGGGTAAAAGGGAGAGAGTTGACACTCACAAAACTTCTAGGCTGGTGGTGCCTTTCAGGTCTGGGAATTCTCTGATGTCCGTTGCGCCATTGAGCGACCTGCAGAGAGCAGAGGGTGAAGTGAGGTGGACAGAGGACGCAGAAGCAAGTGCAGCTGCACAAGGTCCCAGACCCACCAGACATAGTGGCAAATCTGCTTCCTCATACCCAAATGGGGTGATCCATGGGTAAGATCCAAAGGTGCCCCTGCCATCAGCGCATCACTGCTGGATGGGCAGTGGAGCAGATGTTTCACACAAGCACAGATACAGTGAGTCAGAGTCAGGCATTTCTATGTATGGAGGCTTGGCAAGCTCAGACCCTCCCCCAACCACTGACATTCTTGGCATGATCTCTATCCAAATTAAATAAAAAATCCCAAACAATTACCATGGAGAATGTAAGCAGGGCATCCCACCCAAGTCTCCCAGGGTCTATGTATTTGGAGTATATGGGTATTTGAATGCATGGGTATTTGAAGGATTTACTTTCTTTGTCTGAGTGTGTGTTACTGCAGCGAGAGGCTGGGTAAGGCTTATAAATAGAGATTTTGAGGTTGCCTCTGCGCCAATATTTAGTGCTGTGCCACAACAGGTTAGCTGAAAAGCCAGCCAGTTCAGGCCAGCCATTCTGGTCCAGATGGTGCCCACCACATGGTGGTGGCCCTGGAGCAGGCTTAGGACCATACCTGTGAAGGAAGCACTGTCACAAGTCACTGCCCAGTAAGATTATTTGTCCCATGGTGTTGGTGTTATGGGATATGTGTTCCTCCACTTCTACATCTTGTGGAGGAACGCAGATACCTTCAGTGGCCTTGTGTTTGGGTAACCACACAACACTGCAGCACTTGCTTGAGCAGCAGGCAGCAAACATAATGGTGGCCCTTTTCAGTGCAGTGTTTTCTGGTGCTGATGCAGCTACGGAGACCCTAGAAGACTCCAGTGCCTGTCAGCTCCAAAATACCCTTTTAAAAATTATTCTTCCTTGGTAGAAAACATCTGCAGTGTCTACTCCTTGGCTCACTGCCTTTGGGGCTGGCCAGAAGACTGGTATCATGGTCTTCTATTGGCACAAGGGCTCTAGAAAAGTGAAAGGGAGAAGGCCACTAAGGTGTCCAGCTCACAGGGCATAGAGCTTGGTTGTGTTACCTCTCTGAGGATGTGCTTGGTGAACTTACAGAGTGTGAAGCTTTGGCAAGTACTGGAAAGCAGACTGTCCAACAAACTGGATGGGATTGTCATAAAAATGGCTGCAAAAGAAACAGATAATTGGTTGAATTCTGCTGCACATGAAGATGCTGTTACAGGTCAAGAGCCTTGGAGCAACTAGTACCGAGCTATGTAATGGGTGCTGGCTATCCTGTGAGGAACCCTTGTTTTCCAGATAACCCAGGCTCTCCCACTACCCTGTTTTTCCCAAACATTGGTACAAATGAGGTGTTGTGCTGTGAAAGAGTCCTTTAGGATCCTGCTGAATCAGGCAGGCTAGGAAGATGCAAAGCTCTCCTTCAACCCTGCTATAGTGCTGTAAAACTGCTGGGAAACACCTTGTACTTGACATCTCCTCTGATCTTAACATATTCCCAGCACCAGCATATTTCCTACTTGTCACAGTAAGTGGAAAGAAGTGAAGAACAGCTTTAGAAGGAGTTGAATCACATCCTACCAGAAGCACTTTTCCCCCACCAAATGTGAAAGACTTTAAATGGGCAGATCCAACAGAGACATGAGTATTCTGAATGTCCCCCACTCCCATACAACTCCAAGGACGGTGCCCAAGGAAGATGGATGGGGATGGGGTTGGTTTGTTTTGACTGGAGCAGTGACTGTTTTCACCCAGTGTCACCACGGCTTTCCAGATGCTGATATTTCTATAGCTTAGGTCCCAGACTGGCCAAGTAGAGCTTTTGTCACTTGCCATGATTTTCAATATCAGTGTGGTTCAGGGAAGAACTGTCCAAAAATCTCTACCTATGTTTGGGTCAGAGGGGAAATGAGATGACAACTGGATGCATTTATCTGCAGAACTTTGTGTCCACGAGTCTGGGGTAGACACACAATGATCTGGTGTCCCAGCTCCCCAACACATATAGCTAGTACTGTAGCTGGCTACCAGCTTGTCTAAACACAAGGAATAAAAACAGGGCTTAGAAAATCCGGTTATGCACAGCAAGATTTCCATGCAGATCGCCCATATATTGTTCCTTCGTTGGTATCACCCAGTACTGCAGCAAAATTCAGCTGCAGGGAAAGGAGAACCCATGGCAAAAAAACCTGAGGAGCAGCTGAGAAGGAGGTAATTTCAGCTTGTGTTGGCCCACATAGAATAAACATCAAATTGTGGTTGTGCTGACAACTGGCAGAAATCTCAACGAAAGACACCACGAAATGCCCCTTTTAGGGGGATGTAAGGATTTAGGAAACATTGTTTAATTTTCTTACATTGTTTGGAGGAGGGGATTCCCAACAAATGCATTCTCTGGAATAGCTTTGATGTTGTTGTTATGAAAACCGCTGTTGGGAGAAACAAACATCTTGATGTTAATGGATGAGAAAGGCTTGGAGACACCTTCTTTCCTCAATGCTTTTAAAGGCAGAGAGCCTTCAAAACACCCATAAAATGGGAGGTGAGGAGGTGAGTTCCCAGCAAGTGAACAAGGTCTGTCCTTTGGCAGGACAAAGCCCTCATTCTGCTGCATTTACTCTGTGTATGGCATGGTGCTCCGTATCTCACTCCACTGAACTCACCAAGAATACGAGGACTTAAGGTTTAACACTTTACAGGTCAGGAAACAGGAGCAAACAACACACACTTATTTTATGTCTTCCAGAAATTACAATTTTTATGGATTGCCTCCATTATAGCTCCACAGATGTAAACCAGAGTGCAGCCTACCACGAATTACTGGTCCTTGTGACTTCAAAGTATTTGTAGATCTAGCTGTGATATTTTTGGTTAAGCTTAAGAAAATTGCTATCTGCACACTTTTGCAGCAGAAGCGAGCTCTGTGGCCCTGTCTGATCTCCTGTACATTAAAGGCAGCTGTGGGATCCTGTGTCAAGGACCAAGACTGGCTCTGGGTGATGCCCAGGTAGTTTAATCCCAGAGGAGTCTGTGTGAGTGATTAGTTAGATGGCTATTTGAAATGCGCCTCTTATTTAGTGACGGGCATTTCAAAAGCTATCGCAAAGTGGATTAAGGATTTTATTCTCATTTTGAATGTCAGAGTAATGATGTCTGGTCTGTCTGAGAAATCTCCTTGATAAGAAATTCTTCCAGTAAAAGAAAAAAGTAGTGTCAGATTTTTACTCCAAGCCTCCCAAAAGCACCAAAGCAGCTGCTTTTGTTCCACCCCAGCCTGTCACCAGTATGACACAATCTTAGGGTTCACAGGAACTGTGGATCCACATCAACTCAACTTGATCCCATCTTGGGGCTTCTGACTTCATGGGGATGGCTCCCCATTTTTACTGACTCACAGGCTCACTGATTAGAGAAGAGAGAGATAGCCACTAAAATGGTCATAAACTTTTGTAATTCTGTATTATAAATTCATCCTAAGGGAGACCAAACAGTTTCTGCACAACAGAGGAGGTGGCACAGGGCCTGCAGAAGCCATGGCCTTACAATAACACAGGTAGCTCCATGACTGTGGTCCTAAGCTGGGGAATGGACATTACAAGTAGCTGGAGATCAGATGGACTTTGAGTTCATCAGATGCCACATGAGAATGAAGAGCTGCAGGAGGAACCTGCTCCAAGCCCAATGGGGGATCTGCCATTGTCCTCCACCAGCCGTGGTGCAGAGGCTGCTGTTGAGGTGATTAGAGCTGATGAAAATTGAAGGGATAAACTGGTTTTATGTGCATGATGGAGAGGACTGTGAAATATAAAAGAAAGGCTTGAAATAAGTATTCTGCCCAAGTCAGAGCACATGTGACACTTCATTGGTTGCTCTCCATTGGGGAATGCTTTTGAGAAGAAAGAAATAGAAAATCTCACAGCTCCTGCAGTCGGCCCAGCGTCCTGATAGCCCCAGGGAATTCCAGCAGCTCATTGTAGTTTAGATCCCTGAAAGACAGAGAAAGGAAAAACATTCCTTAATGTGGCTGTAGGAACTCAACTGAGTGTATCTGTGCTTTGAAGGCATGGAAACTTGGTTGTTAAGCATGGAAGACAGGTTTTTCCTACTGTGCTGATCCAGCCACTGCCTGGAAACAAAATCTCACACATTCCTGCAGCAGAAATATTCCCTGCTAGGAGCACTGTCAGGCGAGAGCCACTCCACGCCATGGCTGTTGCCATCTGGACTCCTTCCCCCCAAGTCCCTCCGTGCCTGGCACTGGACCGTGCTGCTGCTTTGCATCCCCAGAGTGCCCCAGTCCCCTCTCCCTTGGACTCACGCCCAGGGGCTTTGACTGTGATTCATTTTTCCTGCCTTTCCATGTCCAATTGGGGTGTTATGAAGGACAAGAAACACAACAGCAGCTTCAGTTGTGTGGGCCCCATGGGCTTCCTCTGGACCCCCTCACCATGCAGTGCAGAAGGGATCAGGGGGTCCTTGGTACTTGTCATGGGGACGCCAGAGCTCCCTGCCACTGGGACATGCTGTGACTGGAACCAGTTGGGAGAGTGTGCCGTAGGAAAACCTGTTTCTTCTTGTGGTGGTTGGGGTGAACCCCACATTGGAAACTGTGAGCCAAAGGAGCACATCAGTGCAAGAGATATTGACCCTGTAGAGTGTTAATTTTAATTTTCAATATAATAAATTAAGTCAAATATACGTTGATCATAGTGACAAGTGCGGAGTTTACCTGCCCTGACAACCTGGGAACCAGACAAGACATATGAACCTGAAAGAAACCTTGTTGGCTGTATTTGCTCTCCAAGGGTGGGCTGGCACCTCCAGAAAAGGATTTATTTCAGCCATGGGGCACTGCTGGGAGCCCAGGAGGAACAGCTCTCTGAAGGTACCAATCCTGCTGTTGACTGGAGGGGGCCCATGGAGACCGGCTGGGATTTAGTTGTGAGGCACTCCCCCTCTAGCATTCCCAACATTCTCCTTTGAAAGGCAGTTCCAGCTGAAACAGTATAATTTGACCCCATCCTGGCCATCCCACAGACCAAGACACGGAAGTCTGAAAACCATGCAACTGCTTCCTACCTGCATGAAACTCACTGAGTTTTAAGTGGAAGATACTTTGGAACATGAGGGTAATTACTGGCTCCTGGAGATTACTGTATAATTACACTTAATGGACCTCAAAGTAATTACCATGTAACCTGGATTGTGGTTTACAGAACAGAAATAACCGTGCGTTTACACAGCAATGAGTTGCTGCCCAATTACCTTGTAATTCTCATCCTCTGGGCCCATGCATGGTAATTACATTATGCTCTCTCTTGGCCCCCCTCTCTCTTTCATAGTCTTCTCCTTTACCAGTGTCCCTGCTTGGGAATTGCTCTACAGCACTGTCTCAGCTTTGCCCTGTAGGTATTTACACAGTAAATCACTTCAGAGAGTCTCTCCAAATTGGTCTTCCCTTGTGCTTTCCAGAACTCCAGGCTTATATGACTTATTCCACATCCTTCTTCTGATTCTGACCCCTGTCTTGTAGTTTCCTGGGACAAGAGGTTGGCCTGAGTGGGTTTTATCTTGTGCAGCCCCGAAAAGCTCCATATTAGACCTTGTTGATTCCCTTTTCAGCCCGGGGGATGTGGCAGGTCCTGCTAATGGCAGGGTTTGCCTCCCCACACCACCGACTATTTTCTCTCCTCCAGTTACAGAGGGAGTCTGGCTGCCTGCACTACCTGTATGGATTTGAGCAAATAAATCCTACTCCTGTAGGACCTACCCTCAAAGTATGGAAAGCGTTCACATAGTTCAATAACCAGCAATCAGTCTGAGAGGAACACAGGGCTGGTGACAGGATCACAAGCTCTGCCTCCCCACGTGTCCAACCTGCAACTCATCGGCGAGTCCCAGCCCAGACGAAGCTGCTGTGCGCATCCCCAGGACCGAGACAGAAGCGGTGCGTCCCCTCCTCACACCAGCTCACATCTATTAGATATGAGAGCTCTGCACCTCCTTGCTCTGACACACTCAGTTCTCTTCTGGGTCCAAGCGGAGCAGTGATTTTTGCCAGTCTTTTGCCCAAGATGATCTGTCTAAGAATAAATAGCTCGACACATGAATGCTCATACACCTCACGCTTTGCAAGGCGTGTGTAGCTTGTTATCAGCTCCTTGGATGCTCTCAGCCAATTTTTCCCAATGATACCTGTTGGTCATCCATCCCTGTCAGGGCTGAATGCCTCACATTGTACAGGCTCCGTTATGCAGGAGAAGGCAGGGCAGAACTTTTACAATGCACATCCCTTCACCGAAGCTCAGAGGGGCACAGGAGCGGATTTCCAAAGAGAATGAGTGACTAGAAGTGCAGAGAGGACACTGCTGGGCGTTTTGAAAGCATCAGTCAAATCCCATTAACCTTCAGATCACTGCACTGACTGAAATCAGAGGGCATTAGCAGCCTAAGCTGACTGACAGTCCCAAATCTCTACCTGTGCTTAAGGTGCTTAATACCTTTAAAAGTCTCACCCTGCAGTGACTTTCCAAGGTTACAGTGAGGTTTCACAGCAGCGCAGAAACTGCAGAGGTGACTCAAGGCTGGGTGTCTGCCTGCACCGCTTCCCTCCCTTGTCCCCCAGGCTAAGGGGCTAAGACCAGCCTGTGTGATGCTGAGGGACAGCCCTGGAGGAGAGGCTCGGGGAGCACCGTCCCCAGGTGACACAGCCCACTGCCGTCACATCCCCGGTGCTGGGGGAAACTCTGTGCGATGGAGTGGGATTGAGCTTCTCCCCCGCGATGCCCAATGTGTCTGTGAGCAGCTGACATGGAAAATATTGCCCAACAGAGAGGAGGCTTGGCTCACCTGTGAGCTACTAACAGAAAAAAGGAGCTTAGAGCTGTAACCAACATTATTTACAAGGAATCATTCAGTGTGCTGTAATATTTGCTCCTCTCTTTCTCTAAAAATGCATTTCCTTTCCAGCCCATGTCTCTTCCAGGCAGGCTGGTCTTTCATCAGCAGATGAACATTTTATTTGTACCTCCGTGTGTGTGCAAGTATGTACAGGACCAGTTCTTCCTGAGTGAACACACACCTTTCCCAGTCCTGGCAGCACCTTGGTGCCTCCCACCCTCCTGCACTTGACAGATACAAAGAGCATTGTGTTCAGCAGCTCCCTCTGGGTAAAAAAAGCCGTCTCTGAATGCTGGCATATACTGGGCTTGTTGGAAAGTGGAAATGCAAGCAGGTGTAGTCATGCTGTTCCAGCCTGGCTGCCAGCAATCCCCGTCTCTTCAGGAGAGACAATGTGCCCGTGCTCGCTCCTGTCGGTGCTTCCTGGTTTTTGGTGAGGTGAGCCTCCCTCCTGGAAAACAAACCCAATTGTACTGCTTAACATCCCCTGGGTGATGCTTGCAGCCGACTGCTCTCCATCCCTGTGCCACTCGCACACTGCCCTGACTTGCCTCCAGTGCTGACCTGTGCCAAACCCTGCCCATTGCTGGGGGTTCACCTGGCTGGAGGAGGCTGGAAGAAGCCAGTTCCTGACATGGTCACCGGGCATCATCTCTTCCTTGCAGTGGGGCAGCTCTTACCAAAGCCTGGACCCAAACCAGGACACAAGAGTGGCTTCTCTCTGTCTTCCTCCTTCCCAGAGCTTTAGCCAGACTCTGGTTCAAGCAGTGAACCAGACACAGTCTCCGACCTTCACTGCAGGGGAAACTGTGGATGGTCATGGCACTGGGGAAGTTTCTGCTCATTTAGTGAAATTCAGTCCTTGGGTCTTTTCACAGCTGTCCGATGTCAGCAGGGCTACATTCTTCCCAGACATCGTTCCTCTCTGCCTGGTCTCCCTTGCTGAATTTGGCCCCGCCTGTGCACCTAGGGGTCTCCAGAGCTTCTCTCCCAGTGTAGTATCAATGCAGACGGGAAGGAGTCTGGGCCCAGGAGGATTTTGCATTTTGATTTCAGTGACAATAAAATCTCCTCCACTGAGCATATCAGTGAACTGTACATGATTTCCAAAGCCTTTCCAGGGGCTGGGTGGATACAGAAAATGGACATGCCATAGAAAATGCCTCCAAGTGTCCTCTTTCTCTCCCTGCCTTATCTGGGCTGCTTGGGCAATGCTTTGCTGGTCCCAGCTCCACATTTGGATATTTTCCCAAAGCTTCCAGTTTTGGGAAAGCTGCAAAAAGCCAAACTTGTCACCAGGTAATACTATCCTGACTGGCCTGCTGTGGCACATGGGCTGGGGTGGCCATAGGGCTGGCCAGGGAGGCCTCTTGGCCCAAGGGAGCTGGACCTGGCACTCGTGGGGTCTCAGCTGCCCTGGCTCTGGGCTCTGACCCGAGGCTTTGCACACTAGGTATGGGCTCTCCCAGCTGTGGGGTGCTGCCTGGGAAAGCACCCCTGGGAAACTGGATCCAATGGCAGCATTACCTAGTAGAAAAATGCCAATGCACCATGGCTGTGGCTATTCCAAAACAATAGAGAAGCTTCGTAACAAAAAAAAAAATAATGGGCATGGCATAAGGAAGAGAGTTTTGCCATTTTCAAAGGCTTTTGGAAGAAAATCATCCAGCCAAGAGGTTCAGAAATGATGTGCAAGAAAATGATCATAACAAAATCACTTTCCTTGGGTGGGCTGCAAGTTACCAGCTCTAGGCATCACACTGGCATGTTGAAAGGAGCCTTGTCTGTTCTTCTAGTTAAAATGAAAACCTCTTAAAGGTCACCCAGTCTGCCCAAGACACAATGAACTAGCTGGCTTTCCATTGTTATTTCTAGGGTGAGCCTATAGCTTCATATTTGGAAGATCTTAACCAACCCTGTTGTTTATCTAGAAATAAAAGTAAATTGACATCAAAGGCACAGTTATTTTTGGCTTTAACTGCCAGGGTGATTTGAAGCTGACAACATGCAGCCTGGAACTATTAATATCTTCAATCGGGCCAAAAGGAGAGAAGGAGGGGAAAGAGTCTCAGGTCAATTTTCTGCCTGTTAGGGACTATTAGTGGTTCCACACAGGAAGCCAAAAAAAATTATATAGTACTATAAATTCTTCCATAAGCCACAAAACACCACAAATTTGCAGCTAATAAACCTGAAGATGCAGAAAGATTAGAAGCTGGAGATGGGACATTTGCTGACTATTTCAGTCCCAGTGCAGTGCGAGATGTTACTGTGGTGCTCTGGGGGGAGACTTTGTGCAGCCTCTGATAAGGACTTGCATTTCCACCTGTCCTGTGCTGGCAACTCATCAAGCTACCAGTAAATGTAAATGTAATTACCACTGCTGCTAGTTGTGCTGGTTACTGTGGCCAAATCAAACATTGGAAATGATTTAATTGGTAGTCTGAAAGCCCAAGAGGGCCATTGTGACCATTTAGTTTGACCTCTTGCCCGGCACCGGCCAGACTGCTTTACCCAGATGACTTGTATCAAGGTCATGACTTGGGGTTGAGCTTGAGCTGGGAAGAGCTGCCTGATTAGCCGGGAGTATGAAAAGCAGCTGCACCAGTAGGTGCCATATTTCTGTTGTGTAGCATCAGCATAAACCCTGCTCTCCTGGTACTGACTAACTCGTGCGGTGAGTGTGTGCCCTTCCCCAGCACGGTCTGGATGATGAGATGCAGCAAGTGCCTGTAATAAATGAAAGGAGGGGAGGGGAACGGGAAAGGACCCAGAGCACATTTCTGACTCCAGCCGGCCTGGAGCCATGCACCCATCCCCTAAATGGAGACACGCAAGAAGGGGATGCTCCAGTGTGCACAGAAGAGGGAAATGACCTATCATGGGATTTATCTGTTAGGGTCAGGTTTTTAATTTGGAAAACTAAGCATGTCCTAGAAAGGCCCATTTTTGGCAAATTATAAGGAGAAGCCAGAATGTGATAGAGTGCAGCAGAGTTTATGGGTGTCCCAAAGGAGCAGAGATGGGCTCCCACAGCATGGGAAGGTTATCAGGTACTAACGATACCGGATTTCTGCCAGGAGCAAGCAGCAACCTCCGAGCAAGGATTCATTCTGACAGCCTGGCCTGTAAACTTCCCAGCCTCTCACTTACATGGTGCTGCACCATTTTACAGGGTTTATGTGGCACTGAAAGGTCTGCTGCTGGGGCGGGGGGTCCTGTAGGTCCTGCCTCGTACGGCTGCAGCCTCCAGTCCTTCCTTGCACAGCTCTTTTCTCCATTTAAAAATGCAGCAGTGCCCAGAATGTGTCTGTTCCAACCAGTATTTCTGTCTGTTCCCTAACTGACGAAGGTACCGGATTAAATATGTTTTCAATTCCGTTTGATTTATTTAACAAGGTCGAAATGAGCCTTTGAGAGTGGGATCTCGTGGGGGGTCCTGGGAGCACAGGCACTGCCATGCATATATCATTTACAAGACACAAAAGGAGCTGACCGCAAACCGGAGCAGTGGGGACCTCGATCGCTGGGATGAGCAGACAATAACCATGGAGCTGATGACTCAGGCACGGGAAGCACGGAGAAGGCTGCTGCACTTTGCCAAGCAGGGGAAGGTGTCAGGCTCGAGGAAGCCTGGTCTACAGCAGAGTGTTTCCAAACTGCAGGAAGGAAGCTGGGGATCCTACCTACCCACCAAGGTGCGTGAGCTCCTGATGGCTGGCTCCCCAGCAGCATGCTGCTGTTGGAAGGAGGGACCGTGGGCTGGGGGCCAGAGCTCCAGTGGATCAGCACATCCTCAGTGAAAACATGCCTACATCTTGCCTCTGCTGTCATCGCTGCTGCCTGCAGTGCCTGCTCCTCCTTCTCACAGGCAACCAACTCCCCCTCACTCGTTTCCGGAGGCAGAGGCTTCCCTCCTCCGGCTCTGGCTCATCTGCTCTGTGAAAGGGCCCCGTGTCCGAGGGGAAGGCTTTCAGCAGAATGAAGCCTGAGGAGCCAGAGGAGTTGGGTACTCCTGACAGGTCACAGCAAGTGTGTCTGGACACCTGGGGGTTGAAGGTTTGGGGAGACTTGGTGTGGTCTGTCGCTGCAAGATCAGCAGCTCCAAGGGAGTGGGGAGCCAGGCTGGGGAGCTGGCAGAGTGCAAGAGGGGTAGCATGAGGATTTGGTGGGGAAAAAGAATAGGCAGAGTTCTGGGAAGGGGGTGAGCCTTACAGTGGAGCCATTACCCATGGAAAAACGCAGTGTCTCCAGAACTGCCTTTTCACCTGGGCTAGCTTTGTTGAGCAAACAAACAACAGAGAAAAACTCTGTTGTTTTGCTTCATAATTTTCCCAAATATCATGTCAATGCAGAGTCATGTTCAGCCACAGCTCAGAGACCACAGAATCACACAGAATCACAAAATCGTCATGGATGGAAAGGACCTCTGAGATCACCAAGTCCAACTACACACACAAAAAAACCCCCCACAATCCCGGGCACTAGAGCATGCCCTGAAGTGCCATGTCTACACATTTCTTAAATACCTCCAGGGATGGTGACTCC
>JAOXNO010000014.1:358260-390699 GCA_028565335.1 Limnodromus scolopaceus | reverse complement strand
TCAGTTAGGTTGACGGTTGGACAAGATGATCTTTAAGGTCCCTTCCAACCTAGAAGATTCTGTGATTCTGTGAATATTTATCTGTGCACCACAAAAATGCAAAACAGTTTCTACTATCTGTACCTGCCCACAATTTCTTATCACAAATGGGGCAGAAATACAATTTTTTCCAAATCATCCCTGCAGCACTCCAGTAGAGTTCATTTAATTTTAATTTCACTCCCTTTTCCATATATTTTTCCAGTGGATTAAGGGATCCTGGAGAACAGTCTTGGTAGTGAGGTGAGAGACAATCCAACACAGGCATTAGCACTGCGAGCTCCAACTCTGGAAATGCCACCTCCAAGGAAAGAGGGCAATTCTCTCATTTGTCTTTCACACAAGGGAAATCAGGTTGAGCTAATGTGCTAAAGAAATACTGGTTCATTGAAGGTCCTTGACTGCATGAACAAGGGAGTAGAGTGTAAACTGTAAGGAAAGGGAAATTTGCATTGGTGAAACCAGCTCTAGAAGGCTAACTGTATTTCTGGTACCCACATTGTTAACTGAATGTTGATAATTTGGAATGGGTGCAGAGAAGAGCAATAAAAATGGTCCAAGTGCTGGAAAAAACTAGAATGCAGACTTAAAGAACTCAATCTGTTTAGCTTATTAAAAATAAGATCAAGGGAATGAGTGGAGTGTAACCTATAGGATTTTTCCTGGTTAGAAAATGGGTACTAAAATGATTCTGTGATTTAGTGGAGAAAAGAATAATAAGAACAAATGTCTGAAATCAAAGCCAAAGAAAATTCAAATGGGAAATATGAGCTTGATTTTTTTTTTTTTTTGTTATTAACACTAACCACTGGAACAGACTACAAAGAGAAGTGGTGGATTCCCCATCACTTTCATTTCTAATGACTTCATTTTTTCTTCTCAAAAAGGACAAATGTAAACATTTTCCATCATTTATTTGCATTAGATGATTTGAGCCAAGTGCAAATCTGACATTATATGTATTCTCCCGCTGGATCAGGCATTGTCATGATGAATTTCCAGTCCTATTGTGGCAAAATTGTCCTTTTCCTCAACTTGGCCATGGGTAAGTAGAGAAACCTTAATCATAAATGGTGCAAATTCCCATGGATTATTTCTGGCAGTGAAGGACCAGCATGAGACTTGTCTGGTGAAAAATAAAGCTAGATCAGAAGTGACGTTCTTGGGGGTGCATTGGAGTGCTATTTGCTTCTTCCTCAAGTGCTGGAGTGGGAAATTCACATTTGCCAAAGCAGTGTGCTCGGTCCTCAGAGAGAAAAGGCACTTTTCCAAATTGAAAGGCCCATGAATGGGACCCAGATGTTCCAAACGATATTGTTCTTAGTAATAATGAATTGCACATGCCTGGCACTCCCCACCAACACCAAGGTTCCCAAGAAATTCTCAGAGGGACTTATTTTCTCCCTTGTACAGGTGAAGGTGGTGATGCACAGGCTCATCCTGACACTGATCAACGAGACTGAGGTTTGTCCTGCTGGGGAGCTCTGTGTCCCACAGGTGTTAGATGAAATTACTGGTGCTCGGCTTCCCTGGAAAGCAGGGATGAGATGTTTAACGATTGCTCCCAGACAGAGACAACACTGAAAACCAGTGGTCCCTTTTGAAAGTTTTGGTCAGAGTAACACCAGAACAAGGACCAAAATGGGAATGGGAACCCAGGCATCTTGGAAACTAATTTTCTCCTCTAGTCACTAAACCATGCTATTAGAAAGAGAACTGCATCATGTCCTTACATGATAAAAACTGTAAGAAAATAGATTCTATAAATCTTCATTTATTGTCTTCAGTTCTTCACACAGTTAGTTGTAAGGTCTTGCTGGGTGATCTAGGAGGGAAGCACTTGCAAATGAGTGGCTTGTGCTCAACAATAAAACATCAGCTGAAATTGAAGTGCATGAATGTGAAGTGACGTAAAGAGGGGAAAACCCAGTCTTCTATGAGTATATGCAGTAGCAGGCTCTTAAAATATCTACTTGATGTTTAGTACCTGTCTAAAAGGCAAATCAAATGATAGGAATGACTAGAGAAAAGAAGAGGAAACGGTCTGTAAATTCATTGTTCATTTTTGTCTTTGCTACAGTATGTGGTTCTGGTCTCGAAGGCATGGAGGAATGAACAAGTGTCATATGTAGACAAACTTCTGATTGTAAACCAGCTGACTGGATGGGGAGTGGAAAAGCTGCACTGAGTGAAGGGTATGACAGACTAATAAATACAGAGATGGCACAGATAAGGTAGAGAAATTAGGGGGCATTCAGAAAAACTAACTGGTAGTGGCATGAAAACAGCTTTCCCAGAGTCCTTGTTTTTGAAAGACCTGTGTGTAGGCAGACAAGGGCCAGGGCCAGATAAGAGGAGTGGAGCATCTTTTTTGCATTATGGGGCCAAGTTAACTCAGTGGCTCCAAGCTCACTGCACGTAGGGCAGCAAATGCTGGGTCTGTTTGGCAGCGGGACGTTCAGCATGGCAGGAATGTTTGAATCTGTGGGGTTTCCAGGAACTACAACTCCCTGTGGACCCAAACAGAGAAGGATCTGGGTTTTGACCGCATTTGTTCTATCTTGAGAGATTCCTTGCCATGTGATGAAAGTAAAACTACCCAAAGAGCCAGGTCCATCATTCCAGGGCTGCAGAGCAAACCTCTGTACTGCCCTGGCCTGCGGAGAACAGGGCAGCCTGACTCCGTGGCCCATCCACCCCCAGTATCTCTGCTGAGACCATCCACAGCTCCTTTGGTGACACCAGGAAAGAAGGGAACTGCAGCCCATTTCAGAGAGGTGTCAGCAAAGACATGTCTGCAGTGTTGGGGGCATTCCTGGCCACGGTTCCCAAATTTGTCCATGTGAGATTTTACTGCAGGATTAACGGACTCTGCTGGGGGCTGGGGCTGAAAGAGGTGCTGTGATTTCTGGTTTGGGAGTTGACTTCCTGCTGAATTCAGCTGACAAAGGAGATGAGGGACACTAATGAGAACTGCTGTCATGCTCTTTATCAGCCTGTCAACACAGCAGCATGGGGGTTTCAAATGCTCGCTTCTAAATGAAAAATCTTTTGTGCTCAAGAAGATGCTTTTTGTAAAAAAACCATTTGCTTCATAGAAATCATTGGCTGAAAAATATTCAGGACTACTTCTTCTTGTAGATGCTAAAACACATTCTGTCAGACCTGGAATCAGATCTTCAGTATCCTGTTCCCATGAGCCACCCTGATCAAACAAGCCATGTACCTTCTGCCATCAGCAGCACAGTGCCAACATCACACCACATGAAGCCCTTGTTATCAAAGCTGGGGAAAGGATGGTGCCAATTAGCAAGACTCATAGATTTAATGCTGAGTGATTTACATGAGGATCTGCTTGCTGAACACCCTGCAGCCCTAGTTAGAAACCTGCAGCAGCATAATGGGAGTAAGATCAGGGAATTCCTCAACAGAGGTGTAATTTATTAGCAGAGACTGAACCCGTTAACTTGTTCCAGATTGAGGCTTGTATATTCTGATGTTGGTGCTTTGTGTCAGTGCAGGATGATCACCCACATCTCTCCCAACGGCCTAAGGTGTGTGGAGGAGGAAAAGCACATCTCTGCACTTGGGAAAGTCATGCCCTCAGCTGTGGTCAGCCGTGTCCATGAGTATTAATCAGGCTGGATATGAGAGACTCCCCTGTGCACATCTGTCCTTGGCCGTTTTAATGCCTCTCAGGATAGAGGTTTCCTGACATTCACGGTAGCAGCCAGCTCTTCTCAACCTACATGCAAATTCAGACACTTGCAGAGGAATGCATGTATGTATCATCTGCATCCCGGTAGGGAGATTTCCTTGCAGACTTTTCTGCCTAGGTTGGCTTGCTTTTCAGAGCATTTGCTTCTTGGCTTGGTGGGTGACTCCAAAGCAGGGGAAACACCCCTGGCAGGGGTGCAGGAAGAACACTGGGTGACTTTCCACTGTCTGGGCGCTGACAAGGATGTGCATGGAAGCATGGGAGAGATTTATGGGGCCAGTTCAGCCAAACAGTTGTGATTCCACAAGAATTTAGCACCGTGTCCCACAGCGCCTGGCAGGATCACACATGCGTTCCCTTCCAAATGTCTGTGGTGGGACATTATTCTCTCCCTTGTGACCTAATGGTCAATGACTTTTATTTCTTGAGCTTGCCTGTTTAATTAAGAAGTTGCTTCTCACCCAAAGTATGGGATAAGCCAGAATGAAAGCAGCATGTTTTTGAGACTGAAATAAAATCCCAAATGTCAGCTCACCCTCCATGCTAGCTATTAAAGCTGAATGAAGTGGTTGCATTATGATGGTCATGGGATGCCTTGTAGAATGAGCACTATTATGGGTGAAAACTACTTATTAGACATTTCTCAAGTTCCCTTTAGCATTTCTCCTAAATAAGCCTTTATGCTTTGTCTAAACAGCTGAAGTTGATGCTTAATAAAACTCTGGACTGTCCTTTGTCCAAGGACACTTTCTATGCTAGATGGCTTCAGTAAACACTTTGAATTTTCAAAACAAAATAATTGCTAAACTTTCACAAAGACACCACATGCTGGGGTTACTTAATGCTCTGGTATCAATATGTATTACCAGGCTAAAAGGTAGCATTTCATGTAGATACAGGGGCTCTAAAGTAATTGGCAATCACACCTGAACTTGCTAATCAACACCAAAAAAGTAATGACTAGCTAATTTGCACATGTAAACTTCCTTTTTAAAAGCTGGTAATGTACAAGCCTCTGCTGACAGAGAGGATGCACCTCTTGATATAACTTCCAAAGACATCACGTTGCTTTCTGATTGCAGGCTACAGAAGGTTTTAGTGTGTCTCACTGCCTGTGGAGGAAATAGTTCCCTCCCGGATCAGGTATCTTCTGAGAGCAGCACTGTTCTCCACATTGCTCTGAACACTGGCAGTAAAATGTTTATAATGCAAACTGGAGAACATGCACCGTGGGGTTGTGATCACCGCAAAGGAAAGTTGACCCTCACACATAACACAGTCATGCAAATAAGCATGCACAGGCTTGGACAAGGTGTTGAGGTGAGACCATTTTTGTGAAATCATATTTTGGTCAAAAAGTTTTCTCATCGTGTTTTCCAAGAAAAAAATAAAATTGACCTGACTGCAAGTTGTTGCAGGTTTTTGGTGGTTTTTGTTTGTTTGTTTTGGTTTTTGGGGTTTTTTTTTTGTTTGGTTGGTTGGGTTTTTTGTTGGGTTTTTTTCATGTTGACAGAAATTCCTGAAGTTTTAACACAGAGATTGGAGGGGGAAATAGAAATGAGAAGCTTTTTGTTACTTGAATCTTCAGGGGAAAAATATCTACTTTTTGTTTCCAGATACTCAATTATTATTATTTTTTTAATTCGAAGCATTTTGTGAAGGGTATCAGGGAACTTTTTGGCTCTTCAGTGGAAAGGACAGAAAACATGAAAAAAACCAAAAGTGGCAATTTTAGCGCTTCGAATCAAATTTCCTTGACTCTTGTGAACAAAATCTGCTGCCCTCGCAGCAAAAAGCTGCTCCTGGGGAGCAACCAGCAGGTCTTCCCATAGGAGGAGGACCCTGTTTGCCAGGGATGGTCAGCACCTTGTCCCAGCCGGAGGATGCCACGGCTGCAAGGGAGTAACAAGCGGAGAAGGCTTACAGCACCACGAGGCTGCTGAGGTTCTGGAAGGCGTAATCGGGAATGTGCCAGATCTGGTTGAGAGCCAGGGTCATGGCTTGCAGTGCTGGCAGGTGGTTCAGAGCTTGGACAGGGATCTCCGTCAGGGCATTATCGTCCAGCCACAGGTGACGCAAGGAGAGCAGCCCCTCAAAGCTCTTCTCGGGCACCACAGAGATAAGGTTTGCATCCAGGCGTCTGAATGGGAAAGAAACAGGGTGGGGAAAAGTGAGAGATGGATCTAGCATTGCTTTACGTGCCCACAGTGTTATGCAAAGGGAGTTTTGATGCCGAGGCGGGATGGATTGATGGCCAGGGAGATTGGATTAGGCTGTAAATAAAGATTAGCATAAGGAGGTCTCGCTGCAAGGCTCCTGCCTGCGCTTGGAGATGTTTGACTGCCACCAAGGATGATCCCTTCTTGATGGCCATTTAATGCTGCCAACTGATGGCAGCTTCTTAAACAAACTGAACTTTTCAGTTTGTTTAAGAAAAGTCCTTAAAAAGTCTAAGGACTAAAAAGTCCTTTCACATGGACCCACTGGATGGACACTGGCCAGCTGTGGCTTGCAGGCACTCCCCCTTAAAAATGAGCATCAAAGCATCATCCCCCATTGCTGGGCTTGCCGTGGATCTGCCTGAACTGATCTATGGAGCCACAGCCCTATTTGGGGCACCCCACTGCCTGCTCAGACCCACTACTGCGGGATGTGCAGGACAGCAAAACCAGGTGGCCAGAGCCCCATTCCAGAAGAAAAGGATTTATCTGGAAATGTGAAATATGTGGCAGCCCTGGTTGGGGTCCTGTGTTTGACCTGAACAGCAGAGCTACCTGCAAAAACACCGCAAACGAATCAGACCGTATGTCATGGCACAGGAATTAAGCCTGTGCTCTCTGTATGCACATATCCAGGCCTTTCTTTCTCCCTGATTTGCCAATTGATTTTTATTTTTTTTTTAATCATCACGGAAACCTTAAGGCAGTTGAATTTGAGGTTTAATTTGGTGAGAAACTTTAAGACTTGGTTTTATTTCAAAATAGAATGAGAAGCCAAAAAATAATTAAGCTTATTATGAAAAAAACCACTAAAAAAATAGGTTTGGGAATCATTTGTCTTAAAGTCTAGTAATTCAACAATAGTGAGCAGGATACAATGTGTTATCTGTAGATTTTAAAATCAAAATATAAGAGGAATACACTTCAAATTTGGATGAAATACCAGGAACCAATTATACCAAGGAGGAAGAAAATCCTGATTTCCATCCACAGCCAACAGAGTTTATTTTATTTTTCCAAGCTATCTAAAAGAAAGATCTCTGAATTCAAATTGCAAAGAGAAAGCACTTTGCCTCTTATGAAAACAGGAGAGAAAGAAGTTAACAGAGCTGTCATTGTCCAGCCCTCAAATCAACGATAATCCATAAAGGAATGTAGTACAGAAATTAGTACTTTTGACTACATAAAGTAATATTTTTGATGAAAGTTGGACACTGGAGCAGATCCCCAGACACTGTTCTCCCCTGGCATCAGACCCTTGTCCAAACAGCACATACAACACACCTGGTTCACAAAACACTACCCAGCACCCTGTAATAAACTTCTAGTCTGCAGGACCAGATGGCCCATCAGATGCACGGAGCAGGGAAGACCCCAGGTGCCAGCTGTGGTCTCTAGGGTGGGGCAGGGGTGGTATTTTCTGGGTGAAATTATCAGATGTTCCCGGGAAACAGACCTTTTCCTGTGCCACACAGAACATAATTTTCTGCACTGGCTGTTCTGACCTGAATGGACAAAGCTGGAGATTTGTAAGTGGTTGAGAAGTCCCATCAAAGCTTCCCTTGGACAACTGTCCTTTAAATGCAGCGCACAAGACTTGATACGTCACCTCAAGCTGAAATGATACCCCAAAGTGGATTAAATATCTATTTCATTACTCCCATTTTGCCATATCAATGTACGCTTTCATTGCTGCAAAGTGGCATTTTCTGGTGCAAGGCTGCTCAGCTGAATTTTTCAGCCAGCTCTATTGATTCCTCTGTGGATGACAAAAGCACCTTGCACCCAAAGCTCAGCTCAGTTGCCATGGGATTTGCATCTTTGCTCAGAGGACTGACACAAGACAGTGTATATTTCTGTCTTGTAGAGGGTGGGCATGTTGCAAATTCTGCCTCAATTTACCTCCTGTTACCAAGACTACAAACAAATCAGAGCGCAGCGTCATTCTTCTTCGCGAGAAGACAAATCCAAAAAATAAAAAGCAGAAAAGCAAACCCTGCAGCAGCCCAGGGTAAGATTAAAGACACTATTTGAAAATTTTCATCAAAATGTTTTGGGACAAACAAGAACTTTTTGTCCAAAATTAAAACTTGTGTGGGAAATGTTAAACTTTGCTTAATTTTTCCATTGCTTCTTCAGCATAAGAATTGTGTTAGGTTTTGGCATCATAACCTGTTTTTCAAAAAAAAAAAAAGTACTGCTTACTCTTCTCAGAGACATTCTCTCATCCAAATCCCTATATGTTTACTGAAAATTGTTTTAAACTGAATGCTCTGTTTCAAGTTTAATTAAAGAACAGAAAATGAAAAAATCCGCTGAGAATAGTTATCATTTTTCAAAACCAAATTAAGCTTTCAGAAATGGAAACACTAAAACAGAGCCAAGGGCTGGTACACCAGGCTGAGCTGTCCAAGACAGGGACAGTTTGTGGCAAGGGAGGGAGGTGGACCCCATGGCTGTTTAGCTTCATGTCCCACCTTGGTCATGAACTCCTGGGTGAAGCCTCAAGGGTGTTTTGGCTTCAGTGTCACAGTGCCCCAGGTGTTGGGGAAACAATTTATGCTAATGGACTTGCTCCATGCCTATTTAGCATGTGGTCAGGAAAGGCACCTTTTTACATCCATGGTCCATAGATATGGGAGAAATGCCAGTTGAGGTAGCATGGGTCCTTGGTGGTATTTTGAGGTACTTGGACACCTTCCTGTCTTTGTGGATCTCTATGGTAGTACAAGGGCAATAATTGAGAGTCATCTAAGGAGTTTGTTAATGTTCCTGGATGGCTACTAGCTTTGGACACGCTGCTGCTCCAAGCCAGGCTCTGCCCCATGTCTCCACACCTTCAATGAGAGGTCACCTCTGCAAGACTAAACTGAACCCCAAATCTTCTGTCTTCCATATCCTCACCTCTGCAGGGGCTGCCTGGTGGCACCATGGCATGTTGTGATGAGTGTGGCCAATGACCATGAGACCCTGCCTGGAGAGCAGTTTGCTTGGGGAATGTTGGTGAGCTCCAGCCACATAATTGCTGCCTTAATCTGCTTGAGAGTGTCAAAGTCAGACCCCAGCCAGATTCCTCAGTGGACTGAAAGGGAGTCTTTCTGCTGGGTGCAAGGAATCAGAGCAACCTCAGAAACATCAGCCTGCTCAGACCGCAGCACAGCAATATGCACCTATCCGGAGCTAGTGAAATTAAAATTAAGAACAAGGAAATGTCCAGGTGAAGGCATTTCACGCACAGCATGACAGGCAGGATTCCTTGTGTGCCTTTTCAGCATTGACAAGGGAACAGGGAACACGGAGTAAGTGACGGCTGCCTTCCTGGTACCAAAAAGCTCAGGGTTTTTTAATTGCTCCTCAGGGAGTTGCTGGCTCTTTCTGGAATAGAGGTGCATTCTTTCTAATAAAAGCTGTGCATGCGGGGATTGCTAATTGCTGTGGCTTTCAGACAGCTCTCCACTCTCTTCTGGAAGGAGAAAAGCTGAAGTTCTTGGCACAGAGTTGTTAGTAATTATATCAATTATACTAAACAAAAACCACCCCAACAGTTCTCTCCTTTCTTCCGTGTGTGACTCTGGCTCCATAAGTGTTTTGTGTTATGATTTATACCTAAGATAATTGGGCTGATTAGTGGGTAAATGGGACAGCGCAGGCTGGGGCTGGCTCCTCACCTTCCACGGAGATGTTTTAATCTGTATTTCTCCAAATCACTCAGTTGGTTTCCTTGCAAGCATTAACTCGTTTGTTGCTTATAGAGGAAGATGCCTCTTTCACGGAGCCGCAGGATGGCCTAGAAGTGGGACTTCAGCTCATGCCTGCTGTCAAGCAGTGCTATAGGTCTGGAGAGCAGATGAGTCACACAGTGATCTCCAGATGTCTGCATGGACAAGATTTCCAAGTGACTTCACAGGCTCAAGCAAGGCACTGCAAAGCATTGTCCTGTCTGTTGCAGTCAAAAGGAACTGTTTTTAAGTGGAGCATTGAAGAACAACAGCATATGAAAATCACCAGTTGCTTGAAGGTCTCAGCTTCTGGCTTTAGATCTGCATCTACTGCTGATGGTTATGGGGAATTTATATGACTTCAACATGACACTTAGCCAGAAGTCCTAAAAGTGTCTGGAATCACCTTAGATTTTTCCTGTTTTAGGGACTATGGGGATGAGGAGAGAGGGAATGTGCCTGGAAAGAGCATCAAAAGTCCCTTGGTTTTTGTTCTGAGGCATTGCCTATGTCATCATTGTTCCCTGGGCAGATGTTCATGCCTGTGCTGAGCCGTGGTGAGAGGAGCAAGTCAGCATCAAATGCAAGTATGTCTGAGCCCCACCAGCTGGTGCCTCTGCTGCTGCTGTAGCCAGTGGTGGCTGTGGGCAGTGAAAGGAACTTGTGTGGGGTAGGAAAGGGAAGTCTGTCCTTGGGCAAGACAGTGTCAGGTAGGTTTTGTGTGGCTGCAGGCTCAAGAGTTCAGTGTGCCTTTGAAGGTCCATGTCATTGCTTTGAGCGTTGCCTGTATTTGATAAAGGCTTCAGGAAGAATCGCCTGTCTTCTTGCCGGTATCAGTCTGGAGGTGGTTCTAGGATACAAAACATTCCTAGAAGGAACCAAGCAGGTAGGAACTCCTTTTCTAATGAGAAAAGTTCAAGAGTGGGAGATTCCTGCTTCCCAGTTTGCAGAAGAGAAGCCAGTGCAATCAGTACAGCCATTCAGGAGGTGCAGGTGGTGGTGGGGCTATGTGCAGTTGCCAGTGCAGCAAGCACGTCATAAATTTTGTACTAATTCTGACAGATCAACCTATAATCTGAGATCTTTGGTTTCCTGTGCCACAGACCCAGCAGTTTCTAAGAACTGTCTTGTTCCAAGAACTGCTTCTAGAGGATTTCAGAGGATGTACAAGTGTACTTCCTAGACACCTGTGAGCACACGCATCCTGCTGTCTGTAACATGACTGGCAAAAGCGTGCAGCAGTGGATAACCAGAAAGAGTCTCTCTGTTCCCTAACAGATCTGGTGCAAATCTCAGGCTATGACCAGCAGAAGCATATTTTTCCAGGTCCTTCTGGCTGTGGAGTATTTACAGGGGGAGCTACAGCCTGGAAACCAGTAAAATGCACAATGCCATGCTGTCAGGAAACATCCTAACTTTTGCTGCTGTTCTTCCTCCCTTGCACCCGGTAGAGCCGATAATAGCTGGCTGACTGGATGCCTTAGACAAACTACATGCTGTAACTGGTCAGCAGTATGGAGTCTGTGGTGTTCCCCCACTCCCCACAGCTCAGTCACAACAGGATACTGGGACTTCAAACCCCAATCCATCCCCCCAGCGTTTTTGGCATTTATTGGGCTATTACTTCCCTTGATAAAATTGGAGAAAACTTGCCACCAAAGATCATAGGCAGCATTGGGTGGTACTGGGCCGGGCTGTTCTCTCTTCAAACCAGGGAGCTCCGTTGCACCTCAACTATCTGCCAGCAGTAGAATATGGCGCATAAAGAAAGGATGGTCTGGAGAGTGAGCTGTGACCCTCGAAGGAATGACGACTGACTGACCCAGCAGCAGTGGAAGGAAGAGCTGGTTGCCCACCCCTCCCTGAGACCACCCCATCTTTGGGGAGTGAGGTGCTTGCTGTCTTCCCTGGCCTCAGTGTGCATGTGTGTCGGCTACACAGAGCTGATCTCACCAGAAACGTCTAATTGGTGCCTTCAGGCAATCATGTCTCTCTTCCTGTCTGAGTTTATCTTGAAAGGCTCGATTGAGTTACCTCCTATCCCATAATAGGATCTCAGTTCCTTGTAGTAACATAAGAAGGAGATGATGTCACTGCAGCTAAACTTCTCTGATAACTTACTAATGACTGGGGCCAACATCTCAGCTCCTTTCTCAGGCAAGACTCCCAGATGCACTGAGTCAGTACCTGGCTTGTGAGCTCCTGGGGAACTCACCGCGCAAGGAACTGAGGGCACAGCAAGGGAGGATGGCTCTGAAGCTGCGCAAAACATCCTGCTCAAAGGTACTCCATGCCACCCTGGCTCTCCCTCTGTCACACCGCCCCACAAGCCAGCTCCACGTGTGATGCTCTTTCTGCCAGGCACAGCACCGGAGCACCCGATGGCACTTGGACACACAGGGGCAGGAGGTTCTGGGTCCCTGAGCCTTCCCAAATAGCCCAGATGAGGAGCAAGGGCTTCTTCCATCAACTGATACCAAACAGGATAGGAGAAAGGCAGCTGAGGACTGCAGTGCTAACCTTGAAAGTGGGAAAAGGTTCAATTTCCACTCTGCCTATTGTGTCCTTGTGGTCATAACATACTGCAGATATGTGCTGCAGTGGGAGAATGGACCTGTTGGAGCAGGTCTAGAGGAGGCCACAAAAATGATCAGGGAGCTGGAACACCTCTGCTATGAGGACAGCCTGAGAGAGTTGAGGTTGTTCAGCCTGTGGAAGAGAAGGCTACGGGGAGCCCTTATCGCAGCCTTTCAGTACGTAATGAGGGCTTATAAGAAAGATGGGGACAGACTTTGTAGCAGGGCCTGTAGTGATACCACAAAGAGTAATGGTTTTAAACTAAAAGAGGGTAGATTTATTCTAGATATAAGGAAGAAATTTTTTACGATGAGGGTGGTGAGACACTGGCACAGGTTTCCCAGAGAGGTGACAGATGCCCCATCCCTGGAAACATTCACGGTCAGGTTGGATGGGGCTCTGAGCAACCTGATCTAGTTGAAGATGTCCCTGCTCATTGCATGGGTTTGGGTTAGATGAAATTTAAACGTTCATTCTGACCCAAACTATTCTACAATTCTATGAATGACACATTATTGAATAGGTAAAACATTGCCTTCTAGGCCTGCTCCAACACCTGGGCTCTGTGCCCCTGCTACAGAAGAGCTCACAGCCCTCAAACAAGATTTGCCAAAGTTCCCTAGCTCCATTTCCAGATTAAAGACTTGTGAAAACCATCCCAGGCAGCGAATGAAGACTCAAGCGTGTTCCCAGTCTGTTGGCTGTGGAGCAGGACCTAGAGGAAAAGTTTGCAGGGCTCTGTTTGGACTTCAGTGATTCTTCACTCCTGACTTAATGAGACATGTACCTCTGGGAAGCCCTCCACAAGGGATGCTCAGGAAATGAAATCAGAGCAATACCTAGACTCCACACAAAGTGCCTTTGCTACAAACAAGAGGGCTTTGTTATACCCAGTTGCAGACACTTCCAAAACCCCTCAGGTCAGAACCACGCAAGAAGGATTGCCAAAATCTCTGTGCAGCTATAGAAACTGCTGACAATCAGGCAGCTGCACTCCACCACTGCACCAACTCCCCGACTAGCCGTTTCCTTGGCCACCTGGCATTGCCCCCCTTGCCCATGGTGCCAGGCACAGGGAAATGAAGAAGGTACAGAAAGAACCCAGAGGCTAAGCAGAGTGGATCAAAGGCCCACCAAGCAGTGTGGGTCCTGCATATTTTCTGGGAAACATGGTGTTTGTTAAACACACAAGCTAGATGGAAAAGACAAGGAAGAACAGCTCTTGGGGACAAGAGGGACAGGACGTACTGCTCTCCGGGAAGAGAGGCTCTGAACAGGTCATGGCACCTTGAGAGATCCTGTAGGCCAAGCACATTCTGGGACACAAATGCCAGTTCATACCTTGAATGCATGGGGACCAGGGCCAGACCAGATCTATCACAAGGTCCCTGTCTGGTAGTGTGAACCTGCAGGCATGTCACAGCTGGGTTCATGTCTGCCTTGCTCCATCCACTCTCTGCTCATGAGCTGACATGGAGAGAGGGCTCCAGGTGTCCAATCTGGTGTTTTACTGAGGCAATCACTGCTAGACTGGTGGTTATTTTGTTTTGATGGATACTTGGGTGGGAGCTTCCTCCTGTTGAGGTGCCAAACTGTATCCTGGTGTGTCTGAGTGCCTCCCTGTGCTGAGTGAGCACCCATAGGATCCCCCATGACCTTCCAGTGCAGCCAGCTTTGTTTTAGAAATTAAATAACCCTCACCCTTATAACTCATAGACCACACTGGGGAGAAACATTGGCCTTTGCCAAGAACCTTGAACCTTGATGGTCATGTACATCACTTCTCACTAAACACATATGATCCACAGCTGGACAGATGTTGTCCTGGAGAGGAGTCCATGACAGCTCTCCATCTCAGCTGGGCCTGAGGCCCTCTGGCTTGGCCCCTCCTCAAGTTACAAGGCTGTTTTAAACAGCATGGCAGCTATGAGCCCCCCCCGACCCTGAGCCAACACAGGGGTCTGGGGGACTGTCCCCTGTCTCCTCTCTGGCTGAGGGGCTCCTTCATGGGACACACACAGTAGTGTTTGACCCACACCACAGCTGGAGGACAGTGGAAAGCTCTTCTGCTCTGCCTGGCGGCTGGGACTGCTTTGGAGGTGTAACACTGAATTATGAAAACAGGACGTGGTCTGTCTGGCTGTATTTGGAGCTAGCTGTCCAGTGCCCCTACTCTGCCATGGGCTCAGTGTGACCCTGCACAGGTTGCTTGGCTTTTTTTTCTTTGCCTCCTCCTTCCTCTATGTGAAGGGAACAGTAGATTTTCCCTGTGTTGCAAGGGGCTGTGAAGGGAGCTGCCCCCCATCAAGAGCAGTTAGCACTGCAGATGGCTGTTAGGAGACAGATTGCTTGGACCATCTACAGCATGGACTAGCACGGACCTCACAGATCACGACACTGAGCTTCTACTGCCAAAGACACTGTGTCTGATAGGGCCTGTCACAGGGCTGGCTCCTGCTGCTCCTAAAATTTCACTTACGTGAACCACATCACTTGGCTAAAAATTAACTTGGTATTTATCCTACCAACACAGGCAATGATTCCTATGCCTTATTTTATAAAGTGTGACAGTTCTGTACTTTTCACCCCTGAGTCTTGCAAGACTGACTGTGCTCCCATCTACCTTGTCATGGGGGAAACTTCTTGAAGTCCACAGGGTTATGAGAGGCAGAGAGCTACAGATGAGAGTAGACTAAGGGCCACTACTGTGTCTTGCACAGAGGACTAAATGCTGCATAGGTGGGTGCCAGTTTAAATATGTTGTTCATTTCTTACTTGTGTTCCTGTGTGCAGATTACCTCTCTGTGGTTCATCAGGAGTGCTTACACATTCAATGCATGTAACATCTGGGACCCATCTTCCTTTTGCACTGACACATCTACTGTATGTAACACCTGGGACCCATCGTCTCTCTTCTCTATTGAGTTGTCACTGGGGAAATGCAGCATGCCCTGGACAATTATGTGTATAAGCGAGCGAGTTAAGGTTCATGAGTCCCCATAATAAAGGTCAATGGAAAACACATTGGAAGTTACTATATGACTCATATGCAAGAGTGTGTGTGTGTGGATTGTGGATGTAAGCTCTGATTATTATTTCTTTAGTGTCTACAATGTTCTAGGTACTAGGAGGGCAGTCAAGATAGCATGTGCCTCTTCCCGAAAGCTGTTACAGTCTGAGAGGGGTACTGAAAGTGCATAGGAGAGGGGTGTGAAGATGGAATTAAGTTTCTCACTTTGTCAAGCTCTTTGAGGGGTGTTTGCTTATTGAAAGGTGGGTACTGGAATCATTGCCACGTGAGCAGAGAAAGGCAGGAACAATATAGATAGACAAATGACCACTAGTTTCAGCTTGGTGTGAATGATCTCTTGAATGTTTATCCAAGTGGAGTTCCTGGTTGCCACGCTGGATTGCTAGCAGTCAATGTAGAAAAGCTTGGAGGTGGCTACAGTACATGATGGGCATAGCCATGTAGGTATAACCTCTGCCAAGCTGGTAGAAAATGCAGCTCAAGCTGCCCATCCTGTGCTGTGACTGCTTCACTCAACTGGTGAATCCTGGAGGTGCTGGGGCATGGCAAGGGTGTCAGTCATCATCACCCCCTTCCAAGTGGTGCCTACCACAAGCTCAATGAATGGGAAAATTAGTGAAGTCTTAAGAGAGGAACTGACACAGGGGATCATCATGAACATGATGGCACAATTCAAGATCCCTCTACATGTTCTAGAAAAGAATTTCAAAAGCTGTAAAGATATGAAACTGCTGCTTTTCACACATGATGTACACAGTAAGGCATCCGATCCAGTCAGGCGTAGAGTTCCAATATCTACGGCCACTATTCTGGAGAGGAGATAACAATTTATGCAGACATCTGTTTTTCTGTATTATTTGCCACTTCAGCCACATAATAAAATAAGTTGGAGTGGCTGAAGTTTGCTAAACTTTTAGCTGTTAGTCTGATAAATAACACTCTAATCTTCCTGGGACATGAATCCTTCACAGCATGGACACTCACAAGCACGAGCCATATGGACATTTCCCATACATAAGCTTCACAACATCTCATTGCTCAAAGCCAGGGAGTAATGGATGAAGGACAAATGAAGGCAGGGGTTTATTGGGTCACTGCTAAATAGAACTGTTCCTTGAGGATGATGCATTCAACAGCTTGTGTGTGGTCTCTAAATCTTCCTCTCAATAAAAGCTATTGAGGTCATTGTAGTGGCATAACTGCATTGCATTTCATGCTTTTTTATAGCTAGGCAGAAAAGGCCCTACTCTGACCAGCTGAGTTCCTTCCACCAACAGGAAAAAAAAATCATGTCTCTGATGTATGCGATATCAATGTCAGAAGATTTTGTCATTTCTGACTTGCCCCCAGAACAATAGTTACAAATTCAAATCCCTCCAAATCTGGCATGCAGAGAAATTCCTCTGTGGTTAATGGGTAAGCTGCTCCTTGCACTTGTATTTTTGGACAAGTCTATTTCTTCTTATATCCTTCTGATAGCTTTCTTTGAGGGCTACACAAGTGTGTGCCGGATTCTGTGCATGGGGCCCTGGGGGAGGAGAGATGCTCAACTCTGCTCTGGTACCCAAGCTCTGATGACATGGGATATGTGTTAGCTTATCTGGCTGTTTTTGCCAGAGTGGTGGGTGGGGAGAGGGGCTTTTTTTTTCCTCTCCAGGGGTAGGAAAAATACATCTCACCCAACCTTATTCACACAGAACTTGAAATAGGGCCTTTCCATAGCCAGAAGAGACAACCAGAGTCCTCCGGAGAGTGATTCACCACCCCAGACAGGGCTCTGAGATAACAGAGATGATTCACATCCTCTGGAGGTGCTGATCATTTTCCACTGCTGACTAGCTGAGATGGGCAATATCTAGACAGCTATGGTTGGAGAAGACAAATCCACCTGGTCTATCCAAGGGAGACATGGGCACGGCAGAAGCTTACCTGAAGGGAAGGAAGGCTGTGTAGTGAGGCTATGGAGGGTGACTCAGAAGAATTTTATCTCCTTCCTGGTGGTATCTTAAGTTCTCCCAACATGAGGGAAGGATCTAGCACTCCAGTTATAGCAGAGGAGTGAAGACACCAGCCTCCTGGACCTAGTCATTCAACTTCCCAACTACAAACCTGGCCCAGGCTGCTCTGTTGTAAGGCTAAATGCCAGCATGGCTGATCCTGCTGCCATTCCTTGAGGGCTGCAAATGGGAGGCAGTGAAGTTGCTTGCCGAGAGCTACCAAGAACACAGTAACCAAGCCACAGTTTTCACCCCTGTAAAAGAGGGTGATACATTTTCTGCCAAGTGGATTTGCCAATGGCTTTTGAAAATGTATTATTTCTCATCATTGCAGGAAAAATGCTAGTTCTCTTTAAAGGTGCTGGGGAACACTCCATAAACAACACGGGGAGACGAGCTGAATGGCAGAGAAAGCTGCTGGAATAAGAAGTAAGGTCTAGTCACACACTTTGTTTTCCAGTCTGGGATACTCTTGAACCCAGACCAGGGATTTTGATCAAACCAGTGTAAGCAGAGGAACAACTCCAGAATCTGAACCTTGGAATTATATCTTAATGCAGCTTTTTCTTCTCAGGTCTGATATTGCCAAGCTGTTGCTGCCAGTCCTGGTGACAAGCACAGATCTTCAGTGACAGCTCAGACTGGGTGAAGTGGAAAAAAGAGCTAGCAAGCAGCAGGTTGGATGACAGCCTGTGGTACATAGAAGAAAAAAAATCTTGCCTGCTCAAAATCTATGCCAAAAAGCAGTAACTGCTCTGAATTTGACTTCTTATTCCTGAACCAAATTGTGAGATGTGGCCATAGAGGAGGAGAGCCTCAGTCCCTTTCAGGGACATTCCGAATCCAAGGAAGGAAAACACAACTGTAACATTTCCTCACTGTCTGTGCATTGGCTCAACTGTGCACACTGCACCTGGGAGGAAGGATCACGGCATGTGGAGCCAGAGAGGTTCTTACTTCTATACAGCCAGTGAGGAATACTAACAGTAGCCAAACTTCAGCAAGGACTCACCACACCATGGCTACGTCACTGCATGGAATTACCTGCAGTACATTCAGATGTGTAGCACTCCTGACTGTAGTGTGCACTTGGATGTAGATATCTGCTCTTGGCCCCTCCTAGACTTTCTTCTTCAAAGAAATGCCATTAAACCCTTGAAATGCCAAAACAGAGACCAAACTTCTGAAAATAAGAATGGGGACAAAACTCCACTGACTTAGCTCCTCTCCAGAGCTGCCTGCTGAGAAGAGGCTCCTCAGGGAAAAGAGAGGATTTCAGAGCTGGGACAGGAAGGTTTTGAGCAGCAAGTGTCTTCTAGAGTGGAAGGATCTTCTTTAGCATGCTGCCTCCACTATGAAATTTGTCCTGGGGTCTCTTTCCTGCCATAGACGTGTTTTCTGCTGGTCTATGATTCTATAACAGGTGAAATTCAAGGTCCTGTGCTCTCAGCAGCAGCAATCACAATGAAAGTACTTGTGGTTGCTTTGTTCCAGTCTAACCTCAGATTTGTTGTTAAGAACTACCCCACTGCTCTTCCCTGACCTCTTTTTCATTGTGCTCCAGAAAGACTGGGTGGCCACTAAATCATGCTACAGCACTGAGGTGGTTTTGCCACAAGACAACTTCTATGCCGATAGATTGTAAGTCACTGCTATGTTATGTTGACTTTATAGATTTCTGGGTTTTTCCATAGCTTTTATCGTCTAAACACCCAATGGAAACAACACCTTTCTTAAACCTTACTGCTTCACATGTGATTTATAGAGAAGAATATTACTGTTAACAGCAAACTGTCAAATCTCAAATAGATCAAAGCAGAGAAATGAGGAATGAATTGACTGAGCTCTTCAGGCCATGCTGATTCCAAAATAGTTTTTTTCTTCCTTCTGTCATAAGAATTTATATGTTTGTGAGAATCTGATCAGGTCAGAAGAGCTTTCCTCCTTTGTCTACATCAAAGTCCACATGTTCTCAAATTGCTGTAAGTCATTCTTTGCATTTTAATCTCTGACCATATGTATAAAAATAATTACCTGCCTTGAGGGACAGGGGATGAAGTAGTCTTTATTGCATTTCCATGAAACTCCCAAAGGTTCCTGCTAAAGATATCAGAGATATGAACCAATGGGTTGAAGGAGTGGATTATTTTAGGGGTAAAATTAACCTGTGTGCAGCGAGTGTATATGTCAGGCTGATTTAGTGCTTTGAGATTTTGAGTCAAGTAAAGATGGAGTGAAAACAGAATATAATGGGAAACCAAATTTGCAGAAAACATGAAAATCCTTGCAATGTTTTTAAGAACAATGTATATGACACAGTTTGTCCTCCAGGTTGCATCCCATTTGCTTATGAAGGCATCAAATCCTTCTGCAGGACAGACAAGAAAAGGACAGACACAGCTGCCATATGAACATCTGAAATGGGAAGGTGATGTTAGCAAGACCAGTGCTGGTAGGACTGGAATCCTCCTCTGGGAGACTGTGGCTGACCAGCTGCAAACAACAGATTTGTGGCAGAGTGGCAAGTGAATCCTGCAAATATTTCAGTGGGATGCAGTGAACAAAGCCTTTGAGGGAGAAAGGAGAACTAAAATGAGAGAAAGGACAGGATCCCAGGGAATGGGACCTATTGTGCTGTTGCCCACCACCTGTGTATAATAGTGATGGCTAACTGTGCGCTGGGTGCATTAGCCACCAGGTTGCAGGAAATGGTTTGCTCTAGGTGACTGACACATGTTGACATGGAGGGAAGGTCTCTTACTTATCTGCAGTTGCTTCTCTGACATGCTGCACACAGGAGGAATTGCCAAGAGAGAGAAAACAGACGGAGACACAGTGACAAGGGCTTTTTTCCTGGACCCTTTTGCTTTAGCAAACACACCACCAAGCCCAACAGGAAGAGAGTCAATCCCTTTGGGGTACAGGGCTAACAAACTGCCCAAAAAACTGAAGCTGGTGTTTGCTAGCATTATGGTGCTTACCTAGGACACAAGAGAAAACGCAAGGTAATTGTGGAAAGCACACAAGAAGAGCCTGACCTTGTGGTACAGGATCTTGAGGCTTCACTCCTCATGAAGGGAAGTGCTGCTGCTGCTGCTAATGGGGAAAGGGAATGTGGCAGAGCAGGGAGTGGGCCATGACTGAGAGCTAGAAGAGACTGATAGCAGAGGAAGAGGTGAATGTAATAGGAAGGCTGGAGAGGGACTTTTTACAAGGGCATGGAGTGATAGGACAAGGGGTCAATGGCTTCAAACTGAAAGAAGGGAAATTTAGATTGGATATTAGGAAGAAACTTTTCACTCTAAGGGTGGTGAGAGCCTGGCCCAGGTTGGCCAGAGAAGCTGTGGCTGCCCCATGCCTGGAGGGGTTCAAAGCCAGGTTGGAGGTGGCTTGGAGCAACCTGGTGTGGTGGGAGGTGTCCCTGCCCAGGGCAGGGGGTGGAACTGGATGATCTTTAAGGTCCCTTCCCACCCAAACCATTCTATGATTCTATGAATTTATGAATGGGCTTTGCAGACGTTTAGCCAAGACACCAGACTTCTAATTCCGTCTTATCCAAAATTTTAGTAATAATGGACTGTGATTTACGTACTCTTTCTTCTGTGGAGCAGGGTTTCCAGCTGTTTAGATGTTTCTGGACAGATCCCTGCACATGCAGGCACAGATGGACTAGAGCTGTGCTTAACTCCCCTATTCACATGCCATGCTCCA
This sequence comes from Limnodromus scolopaceus, assembly GCA_028565335.1. Taxonomy (NCBI): domain Eukaryota; kingdom Metazoa; phylum Chordata; class Aves; order Charadriiformes; family Scolopacidae; genus Limnodromus; species Limnodromus scolopaceus. The sequence continues at coordinate 369,688 of JAOXNO010000014.1, read as the reverse complement.
GGTACCAAGGACACAATGAGGATGTCAAGTTTGATACACAGGAGGGTATCACAGCTAGGAGAAATCTCAATATTTCAGATGCCTCCTTTGGAACTGTGTGTCTGTGAATGGAGAGGACCATGTAGCACTGTGAGTGATCCATCTCTGAAGGTAGGTGTCTACTTCCAGTAGATGATTTTCTCCCCCAGTGCATCTATTTCTCTCTCTTGAGTAAAGGGTGCTGCTCAGACACATGAAAGTGAGCTCAGCTGGAGTCTCCCACACTGCTGGTGTCCCACTGAGGGGTTAGATGACATTACGTGTGTCTCTGTGCCAGCTGTGTCCATACTCTTGGGGGCTGGGGTCTACATGAGGTCACATGCATCCATAAGTCTCTATGGGAGGAGAAATGAGCTACCATGGGCAGGAGATAAATGAGTGGATGCCTTTATCCAGCAGGGAGAACTGGGTCTGGAAGCTTTGTGCCTATGCTGCTGTGTCTTACTGGGTCAGAAAACCTGCTATTATCCTAGGGAGGCCCAAAATCTCTCAAGTCCCACTAATTAGTTATTAACACAGTTTCTCCCCAGTCTGGAGGAGGTAACCCCAAAGAAATGCACAAAGGTCTGTGATTCATGTCCATAAGCTAGAAAACAGATCACCACACTGAAAGCACAGGCTGGTATCTTGGAGCTGAATTACAGTGGTAACTTTGGGAAAGCTGCACTGGGCTACTTAGAAATCTTGTCCTCCTAGAGCCTCTGGCCTCAAAGCCAGGTGAGAGGAGCTAAGTCCTAAGGCCACCCTATAGCCACCCATGCTGGAAAAGCTGTGACGCTCTTTGGCTGGCACTAATCCCCCCTCCCCGCTCCAAACTGCTGTAGGCAACAACCACCCAGATGAGCCAGACACACACCAAGCACCTTCCCAAAGCGCCGATTTGCAAGAAACTCCAGAAAGAGCCAACCATTTTCATCACTTTCCATAAGTATTTGAAAAAGAAAAACCAAGCGTTTATCTTGATCTCTTAATCCATCAGGTTACTTTTCTCTTTGCTGCCTCTACCTCTGCAAGCCTGGTAATTATAATTTATAACACCTGCTCACTTTGAAATACCTTGGACTCCTTCTGCCTGGCAGAGGAACAGACACAGTGCCCATCTGCTTTAGGTAAGTGCTCACAAACCACAAAGTCGTTAATTAGATTGACACACGACTCTTCCAGAATACACATGGTATGTTGTATTACTGCACCTATAAACCACTGGTAACCAGATACTCTGCCAGGGGATCACAACTGGATCAGAGCATTACGTAAAGCCTTGGCACCCCTTGCAGGGCTCAGAGCATTGCCATCAGGTATGCGTGTTCTCTCTAATCTTCCCCACTGTGCTTCCCAACATGCCTCCCAGATAAAGCAAGTCTGCTGGGAAGCAGCTCCCTCACACTTGGTAGGAGGCTCAGTCTCCAGAGCTTTATATTCTCTTATTTTGAAATCCAAATTTCTCTTTGTATTCATCTATTGATCCCTGCCAAGGTCTCCTTCCTGACAGCTCAGGCTCCAGGCAGTGATGCCTCCACATCCTGTAGCTGACAGGGAGCAGGGCAGGTCTGATTCTGGCCCCACAGGCATGGCTGCAGCTTCTGAGGACCTATGATGAGGGGTGTTTGTAAGGACAGGTGTGTCTGATGTGGATGTGGATTGGGTGGATTTGACACTTGTCTCCTCAGGCTGGCTGGCATCCATGGGGCAGAGTGAATCATGAACACCTCTAGTCGGGAAATGCTAAACCCCCACAGTGAATGCCTCCCTCTGGAAGAGGAGTGGCCCAGATTGCGTGAAGTCCTTGATGAGTGATATTCAGTGATATGCAGTAAGCCAGCCTGGAGCACCCAAGCTTTGGGTCAGTGCGTGAAGTGACAGGGAATGGGTGTCCTAGAACTATGAATGCCCTTGGCACCGAGCTATGTTCAACAACTGGAAACCTCCACCTCATTTTCCAGTCTTCCCAGCTCCTGTGTTAGAGTTTGCAGAAGGAAACCCTGTTAGTGTGTTTGAAATATTATTTGCCAAAACTCAGGACTGCATCTTCCTTGGTTAGAAAAGGTATGGGGGGATCACATAAAGCAGTGGGAACATCCTCTTGGAGAGCACCCTCAGGGGAACTCCCTCACCCTCACATCCCACCTAAACTTGCCTGAATCTAAAGTCATTTTTTGGCATGCTGTCTGTCCTCTGAAGGACTGGAACTTCAGTAACAGATTTCCTGAGAGCCGGTATGCTTCATCCAGGTTAGTATCAATTACTGTCCTCCTGTTGCTAGTTCCTGCACCACAACACGTTTTTTGTGGGTGACACCATACCTGGCATGGAAAAACCTGCAGCTGGTTGGCGGCTTTGAGAATGCTCCTTGCCTGAAGACAGAGCCTCATCTCTGCCAGATCAGAAGGGAAGAGCAGTGGGAGGCCCACAGAAGGAGAGCGGTGTAAGCATGGTTTTGTGACATCTGGCCAGTGTTTCTCCTTCCTTGTTTTTGGTCTTCACAGATGTGAGAGCAGGGCCCAGGCCATGTTAACAGATAGCTGCTGCTTCCTTTCCCTGGAGGTGGAGTTCTTTGTTAAGGCTGCCACAAAAGAAGCTGTGTGGGACGGCATGCCGGGTGCATGTGCAATGCAAGAGGGTTCCAACGTGGAACAGGCTTTCCTGGGGATAAGGTACTCTGGAGAGTTCATGCCCTGACTGTCCTACAGACTCTGATGGTTCTGGAAAGGAGACACCTACTTCCCTGTGCATCATCCCCAGTAAAAAGGAGAAATAACTTTCCTTCTGCTCTCTGAGTGACAACTCAGAGACTCAGTGACAATTGGAGTTTCTTTCTGCCTGAACTTTTCCCTCCTTGAGCACGTATGTACAAGTTGATGTCCTGCTGTTAGAGACTCCCAAACTTGCTGCAAACTTCCTAGCTGGTACCTTGTCCTCACAGCACACATCTTGCAGAGCCTGAGGAGTGTCTGGCTGCCTGCACTGTCTGGCATTCTCAGCAGAGGGACTTCAGTACAGGTCTGAACATGCCACATGCCTGGGATCCCAGTCTGGACCCCGGTAGTGCAACAAAGGGACCCAGCAATTCAGTTCCAAGTGCTACCGAGACTTGAGTGCATGTGTCCTGTCTCAGTGGGCATCTGAATGCCATCTCTGAATGCTCAAAAGGCAAGGCAGCTGCCACCTTTGGAGACTGGTGTTTATTAATCATTGTTTTTTGCTTTCCTATTTCAGAGACTCCACCGGATCCACACATCAGGTTTTTGCTACATTTCAGCTCTAATTTGGTGCTGTGCAGGCAGTAAATACCAACCTCCCTCTCTCTGCAGTGGCTAGAAGCATCCTTTTCTGTCCCAATTTTTTTTGCCAACTCATTGAATTGCATGGTAAGTCCTACTGGTAGAGCTACACTCAAACAATGGTTCTCAGCTTCACTAAATTTGGCTGCTTCTGTTCTAAATCTGAGAAAAGATCTGTGGATAGAGAAGTCTGGTTTTCCTCTCCTGTGTCAGCTTGTCTTAAGAGATACATACTTTCCCTTCAAATTCTGCCTGAATCCCAGGATGACTAACTTGGACATCAAATTCAAATATCTGAAAGAGCAAGAAAATAAGCAGCACACAATCCCTTTCTGTCTAGTACATCTGTCTGTTCCACCCCGTTCCTGTTGGCTCCCATTTTCACCTTTTCAACTGCCCTGCCTGCCTAGCATGTGTTGCCAACTTGCAAAGCAGATAGTTAATATTCCATGAAGTGCCATACAAGTCCGGTAAGTCATGAACTGTCATGGTGTGCCATAATGCCACTTCCCCTTCTGACTGGAAAAAAGTAGCCTCTAGCAGCAGAAATACACTGGGTCTCAGATGGCCTGACAAGAATACTTGGAAACCATGCTGTGGGTGACCTATGGGTGTTCCAGGCTGGCGAATTTTTTGGCAATGAACACACAAGAGTCTCATAAACTTGTGGAAAATGACTTAGATATTTGAAAAAGAGGGAAAAAAAATAACTCTCAAATGCAGACCTCTGGGCCTGAGGTTAGTAACTACATTTGGAGAAGTCATGGTAGCACCAGCGAAAACCAAGCAGAACATCTTAGCTCTTCATCTGCCCTAAGACACAGTGACTGTCCACACTGTGTCTTACTGTCCTGTTTTTCAAATCAGGTCTCATTTATCTTTATGGACCATCTCCCTGTTTGAATAGAGAGAGATGTCTACAGAAGAGCATCTCTAAATATGAGCTAGAAGCAGAATTGTAAGGCTCTGGAAGCACTGGCTTCTCCCTTGAGGGAGCAGCCCAGGATGAAGACTCAGGATGAAAACAGGTCGTGCTTTCACCAGCGTGAGACACAGCAATGGTACAATCTCATAATGTGCTGTGTGTCTTCAGAAATGTCTCCCTCCACCCAGGAGGTAGGACTGGACCTCACAGCCATGCTGGGCTTAGTTATCAGTCATGGTTCTTGGACCTTCACCATGCCAAAAAGGAGGAGAAAGTGCAAATCATCATCTTTTTCTGCATGTGCCCTCCACACTTTCAAGTGGCCAAGCTAGAGAGACAGGGCTTGGTGCAGTGCTGATGTGAGTCAGATCTGGCTTGTGTCTGTCCTCTTGGAGAATAACTCTCTCCAGAGAATAACTATCTTGGACAATTAACTATCTCCTGTAGTCTCTGTACTGAGGGCAGGTTTTACTGCAGCCTGTTGGTGATCTGTGATCAGGGTCATTCTGAGAGGCATCTTCTGCCCATACTTTAACCAGGTAGCTCAAACAAGGAAGAGGTCTCCATTGCATGGGGCACTTCTGAAACTTTTGCTTCCAGAGACTGCCCCCCTCCGGTTTGCAGAGTTTGACCCAGCCTTAGGGGCAAAGCACGGAGAAGCAACTAGGGGACCTTGACTGATCTCTTATGGCGGTACCCTGAATTCTTGTAAGCAAAGAAAGAACAGGGTGGGTGAGGTGGGTTCACTGATGTGAGACCTACAGAAGATACTACTGTTTTGCTGCTTGCTTTTTGTTATAGAAACCTGTCTCCTGGAGCTTTGCATCTTTCCCAGAGTCCATCCCAAATACTTCCTCTCCTGGTAACTGGCGGTTATTCGTAACAATCGTGGCATTGCAGAGTCTCGAATGAGGCATGGGAACACCTTAATGCGGCAAGTGGAGCCAGGACACCTAGGTCCTGCTCCTGACTTTGCTGTTGCCCTACGGAAGATCACTCTGCCTTCCCATGCTCATGTTGTGCTTGCCAGTGCAGTGCAAGCACTGACAGTGAGCAAACTCTCTGGAAAGCACTTCTGAGTGTGCAGCTAGAGATTACTATGTCCAGGTGTTATTATCCTAATGGGGAAAGATCTTTCCCCACAGTTTGCTGTGTCTACCAATTTCTACTAATTTGCTGCCTGTGGTTTAGCTAATCCCTTTCCAGTTTCTCTGATCAGGTGAGATGTGATGAAGAGGATCCAGCACAACTACAGCTGGTCCCACCAGCCTGAGCTGGCGAACAGGATACCTGTCTGGCTCAGGGGGCGAGGTGTTGCCAGCAGCAGATCTACCACAAGGGATTGTGCTGTTTTCCCAATGCACATCTCTTATTTTCTGATATTCTCTGCCAGTTCTCAAAGTTGGGCTTACCAAAAAGGGTGTTTAATTAAATAGTTATCTGTGTAAAGATGGTCCAGAAGCCCTAGGCAGTCTGTGACCATGAGAATGGGTATCCAGGCTCCCTTGGCTGGAGGGGGACTTCAAGCTCCATCCCATCAAATACTTATTTTCCCAGCAGGACCTTTCCTTTGAACATATTTACTCTCTCTGTGCCTGGTGGCTGGAACATAAGCTGTGGGTCTGGCTGGTGTAGTGAGGAGCACTGGGTGGAGGAGTCCTGCAGGAGTCCTGCAGAAGTGGTTTTCCCCTCTTCCATCCCGAAGACAGGTCTTGCCAGGTCTAACAGGTTTTTGCCTTTTTTAACGAAGGAGACAGGAGTGGGAGGCCACTGTCTTAGTCCCTCCTGTTTGTGTCTCAGACAGGAATTTGGTTCCCGTGAGAGGCTGGGAAGAGAACCTGAGCCTCAGAGGTGGATCTGGGGAAGGCTCAGAAGAGGTGTCCCTGGTCCAGGGGGATGAAGGCAGGTATCCTAAAAATGTATGGTGAGGAGAGGAGGAGTGAAGGACCCCAGAGGGACTGGACATGGGGTAGTTGTCGACTGCTGGGAAGAAAGACCTGGCTGAACTACCAGGGGTGAGGGGCTGGGGGGAGCCCTGAGAAGGGAATAACAGCCCAGACAGGTTGTTCCAAAGGGCCAAGGCTACCGGGGAAAGGCAGAAGGTCCTTGCTTAGTTGCCTCGGATCCTGGATGGGAGCCTGCCAGCTGGGGCACCATGCTCAGGGACAAATGGGATGCAACTGGCTACAGCAGCCTCTCTTGCCCCTGCTCCCATGGCTCTTGAAACCAGTCCTAATACAACAGGCATTAGGCATGTCCTAACCAGACACGCCCTGACACTCAGCCTTCTGATTTTATTTCAAGCCTAGTCTCCCTCAGGTTGTCTGAAGCAGCTTATTTCTTCTTGAAATTTGCTCTTAATATTCCATTTCAGCAGGAAAAACATGAGATCCCAGCTGGCCCAGGCTCTCTGTCCTCACCCAGCTTTGGAGACACTTGAGGCCACCTCAAAGTGCACTAAGAGCAGGTGCCTCTGTGTTGATCCAAGAGAAAACATCCTCCCTCCTGAGCCTTATGAGAAGACCAAAAGTGCTGTGAACAGCTTCTTGGAGTATTTTGTATTTCTTGTGTGCTACGTGGTATTTCAGTGGGGGCTGTTGGCTGAGGGGATGGAGCTGGTGGACCTCTCAGCGCTGGCTGAGGTGGCCATCCACCGGCAGTGTATGCCCCAGGCCAGGTGCCCCAAGCAGCAGTGGTGCCTGCAGGCAGTTGAACCTTCAGAAGCAAAGGTTGGGTTTATCTAACCACGGCTTCTGGTGGCACTGGTTGTCACACACCCTTCATGGGCATAAGAGAGACAGGCTGAGGTGGGAAAGTGGCCTTCCTGGGGCAGCTCCATTGTGGTGACCTTCCATGTCATGTTTCCCTTGAAAAGGAAGTCACGTGGAAAATTTTGGGGATTAGATTAATCTTCAAATCCCAGGAGAAGGGTGTATTGACTCTGGCACTTGAGGTGATATCAACATGTTTTAATAACAGCCACAACCAGGTACCAGTGTTGTTTCACCAACAAATTTTTCAAATCTCTCCTGGCAGAAAGAACATTCATATCCTGCACACCCAACACCCCCATTACAAATTAATATTTAAATTACTATTTACAGAAACTCATACTTGGTGTTGGGAAGGCCACAAATGGAGAACTGTGCCCCATTTGGGGCTGCCTGGTATGAAAAGGATGAAGAGGAACCAAACAGGTCCAGTGGAGGGCTTTCAACTGAGTCAGGGGCCCAGAGCACTCGCCCCCTGAGTGGAGGTGGAAGGACCTGGGTTGGTTTCACAGAGACCAGGCTAAGAGGAGATCTGGTAGGCACCCGCAACTAAAGATGATGGAGCCAAGCTCTTCTGGGTGGTTCCAAGCGATCAAACAAAGAGTAACAACCGCAAATTGCACTCCAGGAGTTTTAGGTTGGAATTGAGGAAAAGCTTCTTCCCCAGGAAGAACACCCCCAGGCCAGGTCACCAGCAAGGGAGGAATCCCCATGCTTGGAGGGTTTCAAGGCTTGGAGAGACAAGGCTGCAGCTGCCCCACCTAGTATTGGTGATAGCCTCCAAGCAGGAGGCTGGCCTGGACACCCCCAGAAATGGCATCCAGCCAAAATTTTTATGATAAAAAGACATAGTAAGACTGGGGCTGAAGTTAAGGATTAGGGTTAAGGTTGTTTTTTCAGTGGTTCAGCCCCATTCAGAATGTTCTTACAAGCTTTGCAGTGCTGCTTACACCAGTTGGGCAATTACCAAACAGACATTCCCTAAATTCAGTGGCACTACCAAGGTCTGATTGCAAGTCTGTCCATACTCAGGAAAACTGCAGATATTTCAGTCACGTGTGATTTTTAGTGAACACAGTAGCACAACCCTGCTGCAGATATAGTTACTTTAAAGGAAAAGTATGATCTCAGCCTCAGCTGCTTCTCCTGGATGAGTCACTAAAAATGTTTTAAAGCATTTCTACCCTAACACGAATACCCTCTATTTGGGTAATATAGCCCAACTCACATGTTGAGAAACCAGAGGGTCCTCTGTGCTCCCTGGCAGGTCCCTTCCCCACTTCGGTCCACAGTGGAGAGGATGAAGGCCCTTCTAGATAGATATTTTCCAGTGTTCCTTGAAATATGCATTGGTGCTGGTGGCCTTTTCATCATGATGCACACATGGGGAGGTGCCATTTCAACATCCTTTACCAAGACAATGTTCCTTCCTTGAAAACTGAGCTCCCCTCCCTTCTATGCTAAGTGACAGTAATCTTTGCTTTAACTGGAAAGAAAAGGAAGAAGGGACAGAACATCCTTGACGAAGGAACTAATGACTCAAATGCTGGGAAGGCCAGGGCCCCCAAGGGACTGTGCAGCTCACACCATAGATTTTTAATGACTTACAGAGATTGGAGGTTTGGAAGATCTCTCAGTGCCTCTGCAGGGATGCGACTCAGCTGATTGTTCTGCAACATCCTATAATTAGAAAAAAGAAAACTTTGTTGGTTTTTTTTTTAAAAGCCTGACACAAAATGGAGGATGTTGCTGCTTGTTTCTGAAGCTGTCCCGAACTCTTGTTGGAAAGCTAGAGGGGTTGGAAAGCACCACGTTGGTCGCCCAGAGATCTTAAGTAAGCTTGCAGGCTGCTGGCAGGTGAGCAGCAGTCCAGGCTGGCCCAGAATCCTGCAGCAGAAGGTCGCAGGGAAAGGCAAAGAAGCTGGTGAGGGATCTGCAGAACAAGTCTGATGAGGAGAGGCTGAGGGAGCTGGGGGTGTTCAGCCTGGAGAAAAGGAGGCTGAGGGGAGACCTTCTCGCTCTCTACAACTCCCTGAAAGGAGGGTGTAGCCAGGGGGGTCAGTCTCTTCTCCCAAGGAACAGTTGATAGGACAAGAGGAAATGGCTTCAAGTTGCACCAGGGAGGTTTTGGATATTAGGAAAGATTTCTTCACAGAAAAGGTTATCAAACATTGGAAGAGGCTGCCCAGGGCAGTGGTTGAGTCACCATCCCTGGAGGTATTTAAGAGTAGATGTGGTGCTGAGGGACGTGGTTTAGTGGTGGTTTTGGCAGTGTTGGGTTAATGGTTGGACTTGATGATCTTAAAGATCTTTTTCAACCTAAATGATTCTGTGATTCTATCCACTGGGAAGCATGTGACATAAAGGGGTCTCTCCACTTCATATGTGCATCTGTTAGTCCAAAGTAATACCAGTGCTTTCAGCTGAGTAGTCCCATATTTATACTTGTGTAAGACATCCTTCTTCCAGTGTGTATCAGTGGTGATTACCTCTGCAGGATCTATGGAAACTAGCCTGTGGGCAGGTTTCTTATTCAACTTGTGGGACAGTTGCAAACACAATGGACAAGGAGCCACTTCATAGCTGTTTGCTAAGGGGCTCTGCAGCATTGGCACAACTTGCAGCAGAAACTGGAGCTGTTGTGGAGAAAAGCCAAACCAGCTCAGGGGCTTTGAGAGAGAAGGTGACTGGGTCTGTTGGGATGAATGTGCAGGACCCAGGAGGACTTCTCAGAAATGGAAGTGAGCGTAGGGCATGGAGAACGGCCATGGACACTGAGGTAACTACACAAGTGACTGGAGAGGAAGAGACACTGGGTGGCAGTGCTCCTGTCCCAGGGGCGGGTGTCTGACCAGCTCTAGTGATTCAGGCAGGCTCAGAAGCAGATCCCAGGAGTATTTCTGACCTTGTTGGCTGCTATCCTCTCTCACTGACCCCCCCCAGAGCACCACACGTGAGTTTAATGGGTTTACCACCTCTGTATCTCCAGAAAGGCTAAGTTTTTGACTCTAAACCAGCCTCTGTCCTAAACCTACTTGTTCCTTCCAGAATTGGGACATCATGGGTGCATGCTCCTTTGGAAAAGAGAGACATCTCAGTGTAGTAGCTGGGCTGGGGAAAGTGCCTGAAGTAAGGAACGTTTTACATATCTGAGGTTTCTGTTTCCAAAACTTTCAAGGAGTAGTTGGAGATGACATGAATAGGAAAATGGTGCTTAGGGGGCTGTTGTAATTACTACCAGTGTCAAAGGGATGCAGCATGGCCTTAGTAGAGAGGGAAAGCCCAAAGAGTACTGAAGCAAGCAAGACATTCTCCCATCATTGTGACTTCTAGCTTTACTGCAGAGGATTCAGAGGTCTATCATGAAAGGGAAGTTGGAAAAAGAAAATTGTAGAGACAATCTTTAAAAAAGGGAAGCTATAGGCCACACAACTCTTCAATTTCTGGATGAAAATGGGGTATTACTATTAACACACAGAAGAAAAAGCAGGGAAACAAGCAACTGTCAGTAACAGCTAGTGAAAATGAGTTGGGCCAGACCAATCTAGGTTTTTTCTATACAGCGTAAAAGGCTATGAGAATGGAGGGGTAAGCATAGACATCATCTAGCATGACTTTAGTTTTACTTTAGTAAGATGTTAAATATTAACATGCAATGCAGGAGAGAAGACCCATTGGATGTGGTACAAAAAGTCAGCAGAGGGCCATACTCAAATTACTAAATGGTTTCCTCTCAAATGAAGAGCCTCTTTAAGGGTCTATAGCATCTCTCCTTGAAATGACACTCAGAATTATTGCTAAGGACCCAGGTGATAGCTGGGAGAGGAAGGTTGTTACCTCTGCTGACAACATGGGGCTGCACAAGGCACCTTCCACATACGAGGAGGTGAGCAGACATTGGCTAATGTTGGAGAGTGGCTGGAAAATGCGGGATGTTGCAGGGAGACCAAGAGAAGGGCTCCGTGGATCGACAGGGGTAGCATGCTGCACAAATACAACTGAGCATGGGCATGCAGCCCTGACGAAACTGTCTGGGGTTCATGGGAACCCAGGAAGACCTGAGGCAAGACAGACTTACTCTTGAGAGAGACCCTGTGGGGGTGGCTACATGAGGCTGTGAGGAGCAGGACACCAGCTGTGATCCTTCTGTACCTCTTGTTGCTGGGCCAGGTTTGGCCAGGCCATGCTGTCCTGTCCGTCCTGCAGAACATGGGGCCGCAGGAGACCAGTCAAAGGACAATGGGCAGAAGGATGAGGAAATGTCAGATTCTTTCCCGTGGGGAAACTGGAATAGAGATTACAAGGGTGGTAGAAGAATGTAATTGGGATAATTCGGTCTAGAAGAGAAAAGGCTCAGGAGGCAGCGTGGGAATGTCAGGCACGGAGAGGTGCAGGGGGCTCACACACAACTC
>JAOXNO010000014.1:335805-346945 GCA_028565335.1 Limnodromus scolopaceus | reverse complement strand
TGTCAGGGTTAGGTTGATGGTTGGACTAGATGATCTTTAAGGTCCCTTCCAACCTAGACAATTCTATGATTCTATGAGTCTATGCAGACCCAGATCATCTGAGTATGGCTTCCAAAACCAGGACAGAAAAGTCAAAAATTGGTTCTTGAGTGATCTATGTCCGGAGAAAAACATAGGAGGAAAGATGAGGATAGGAACAATGCAGCTTGGGAAGGCTGATGAATGAATATAGGGATGATGAATGAAGGGATGGGAGAGGAAGACAAAGTGAAGAGCAGCATCACAAAGGAAAGTGGCACCATTGGGGATAGAGAGTGATAGCAGGGGACAGGGGACAACATTCAGAACTGGCTGAAAGAATTTATCCAAGAAAGCCTGTGGGATTCACCATTGTACAGCATCATCTGATCAGAGCACTCAAATTTAGCAAGGCCTAGAGCAGGCTGGGGCATTAACAATATTTGGATTTTTCATTGACATTGGAAACTGCATCACTGTTACCATCACTTCCACTGATGAGGACAGCGCTTCTGAGACACCATGATGGTGGAGCCTCATTGAGTGGATTGGAGCCTTTGGTGGAGCCAGGAGCAAAGTTCAGGACTCTTGGGTCTAAACTTGACCTAAGGAGAATCTTTTCCTTTTCCTCCCATTTCTTCCATGAGGAAAAATGTGGACCAAGTCCCAACGCCCATCAGTCAGAAAAAAATGAAGACAGGTTCAACAAACTGATTAAGAGTTCAAATTGCTACTGCTTTTTTGCTTTTCTGATCCCCAAGTAGTTAAACAGAGGTCAAGGGTAAGAAACTTGTCTGCTTGACTTGGAGTAGAATGTTGCATCTCCCAAAAGGAGACAGTGAACATAATTTGTGACCAGGCTCACCTTCACTCTCTCAGAAACTCCCAAGAGGTCAGGCACAGATGTTGGCATGCTTGTTGTATTCATTTAGCATTGACAAAACCCATTTCTTTTTAGATGTTTTGGCTGCGAAGGAGACAGGTGTCAAGGATGAGCAGTGTAGTCCAGGCTGGAAACAGAGTGCTTTGCAGTGAGGACTCTGCAAAGGCCATGGAGAGGATCTGAGCTGTTTTGGGGAGCCACATTCACCAGTGGCAGAGAAGGCACGTGCGGGTGCCCAAGCATTCTCCCTCCCTGTCTCTCCCCTCGGGAATCTAGAGAAAATTGCTCCCATAATTAGGTCTCCGACAGCATTAAACAGCACAGGGTCGTCTCTTTAATGTGTGTGAACACGTTGTAACCTGCCTCTCTGCAGTATGCAAGCTGCCTGGCAGGGCTATTTGTCACTTGGGGGCTGTGATTTGGGGTAATTGCTCCTTTTGATTGCTGATTTCCACATGGGAGGGAGTGTTGTCCAGGCGATTGGAGTGCTCGCCTGGAGGGGAGGTGCTCCTGCACAGCATCCTCAGCATGCTCCCAGCATCAGTCCTACCAGGCAGTTTGCTGTGTGGGGTGCTGTCTGTCCTCACCTCCCCGAGCTTCTGTCTCACCCCATGCCTTTGCTGACAGCAGTCTACATGCATTCACGGTTACACGTGCCTCTCTACTTGTTTCCTGGCAGCTCTGCACCTTTATGCTCACTTTCCTGGATGTGTTTGAGTGTTTGCCAGGTCCCTAAATCTGGGACCTCCAAGATTAGAAGGACAGGAGTGTGGAGCTTAAATGGAAGCCAGGCTGGGGCTCCTGGCCTCAGAATAGGGTGGTAGGGAGTCCCACTTGCTGGTGGGACGTGCTGGGGGCCAGCTCATGGCATCTCAAACACCAAGGGCAAAACAGAACATGAGGGGAAAAACAACTACGTGGGACATGCCCTGGTTTCACTGAGCACCGTCTCTCATGAATCTAGAGGCACAAAGCATCCCCCAGCCTCAGGAAAGGCAGCCATGTCCCCCTGTTGCTGCTGTGTCTGTCCTTGGCCCTGCTATACTAAGACTATGCCATGTCCATGGCTCACCTCTGGCTTCTGTCTCCTTTCTCTCTAGCTTTACATCCTCCCTGCTGCCAGGGCAGCTTACCTCCTCTCCCCAAGGTATAGAGCTCCATGCTGAGCCAAGGAGCAGACACAAAGGGAGGCACTAGCCATGACCAGTTCACTGAATCCACCTCCCAAGGCAATTGCCAGTGTCATTGGGGTCCAAGATGGGCTCTGCTTATTTGTGTGCATGCAGAGACCGGTAGGTGGGACATGTCTGTGTTTGAGCACACAGGATGATGTTTCGCTCTCCTAGAGGGGTACATGGCACAGATGTGCACACAGGGTCTGCAGGGCCTTTGGGGTTTGCTGTGCCTCCCAGGATAGGAGCTGAGTGATGCTGTGAGTGGTAGCCAGGTGTCCCAGGCAAGGGGGCACAGCTGTCCCATCTCTCCAAGAGTAGGCCAGGAATAGGTAGGTCTTCTGGGGTATAATGTCCAGCAGGAGGAGTGGCCACAGAGAAGAGATGACTGCTTCCATGTCATGTGCTCCTGTGCCAATTTTGAATAAGAGACCCAAGACACAAAAGGCTCTTTGTGTGTTGACCCTTCCTCTGTCCATGGTTAGTTGGAAATCTCCCTAGTGCTTGGTTCCCTCTGTCCCTCTCACTCAAACTCTCTAGAAATCTCCCAGCCTGGTGAAGAGGCACCTGTTGAACACATCTCCAGAAGCCAGGCCCCACAGGAAATTCACTGAAATGGTCCCTTCCTTTCTATTTAAAAGTGAGTAATACCATTTGAAGTGATGATGCCAGTGTGACTTCCCCTGAGACTGCTCTTCATTTGCTCCTTCTGTGGAGGAGACTGAAACAAATAACCCCACCAAGAAGGACTGAGAGGTGGCATTCCCTTGTGCCCTAAGCACATAGGGGGAAGAGGAGCTGCTCTTGCAGCTGGTCCACAGCACATAAGCTCTGCTCCAGGGCTGCTCAGGTCTCTTTTTAGGATAGGTGACTTGATTCAGCTGTATGACCTGCCTGTGAGATAGGGTTGAGAGAAAGGAAAAGCTCTGGATTTAAAGTGACTGATGGAAGAGGGAGAGAAGGGGCAGGTGGAAGGAGAAGGTGGGACACACAGGTGGCTGACTTGCTTCGGAAAGCTCTTGTGTTAGGTGGATTTTAGATTCTGCTCTCCCCTGGCCTTCCCCACTCCTGTGATTTCTGGGAATGTTCCTTCAGGCTTTGATCTGCATTCCCAATACACTCCAAGTTGGAACAAACTCATGGTTTACCACCTCATGGGTGCTGCAATTCAGTTACCACAGGCTCCCACCCTCTCCTGTATCTTGGGGTTCTTGGTCATGCTACAACTTCCATGGGACGCCCAAAGGCTGTTTTTTGGGCATGATTGCTCATGCCATGTGCTCAGGCAACACGATGATGCCCTTATCATTCACATTAGGAGGCAGGAACATTGCCCATTGGCAGGACAGGACAAACATGTATGTCCATATCCCAGTGGAATTTTCCCCTTGCCAGATCTTTACTGAGCATGTCAGCCTCCCCCTTTGATCTCCTACTCCGGTTCATTTCTCGAACTATAACACCGTCAAGGCAGAATCTGTGCCCAGATAAACTCTCTGCACTCCTGCCCAAACAGTGTCATCACACCAAGACTGTGCCGTCCCCTGGGCACACAAGGGACCAAGGGCTCTGTGTTATGTTTGAGTTTGTTCTCATGCTGGTGCAAAGCAAGAATGAAGCCAATTAAGTCATGCAAGTGAAAACATGGTATATTTGAGAAGAGAGCCAGGCTTGGACTCTCCCCTTCCACACAGGAATCTGCAGCTGGTCCTAGTCTTGTATCACCTGGAGGTGTCTCTAACATGGTCTTTACCGTCTTGTTCCATCCCTGAGGAGGAGACTATGCAGTCTTGTTTCTATTCGGTGCCCCCACCGAATGCCTGTTCCAACTCGATAGATTGATGGCATTCATTTCTTTTGTTTATGGTCCTCAAGCCAGTTTTCAGCCCACACGAATGTTCATATGCAACCTAGTTTGGATTCATTTGCCAAGTAAGATTTAATAAGACACAACTCCTTAATGAACTACCCAATACAGGACACTGAATGCCTTTACTGCATCCCCTTATATTATAAACTGTCAAGGTTTTCAGGGGAGATTTGTTCCCTCCAAGCTTTCAGAGCAGTTTTGACTTTTGACTCTACTCTGGGTCCCCCACTTGGGGTACCCCAGAACAGAGTTAGTAATTTGGAAGGCATTTTTCAGGAAAATTTGGACCAGCTATCCTCGTTTGCAAGGATTTTTCAAATGCTGAATACTACCCCCAGCCTAACTGGAGTAGAAAAAGAATTGAAATCTCTGTATTTTCACAATATTTTGAACTTGACTTGGGCTCATTCAATACCTTGGCTGCATTTTTCAATGCACAAGATGGAGAATCCCCTAGAAGACTTCCTTCCCTGTCCTCACCTGTACCTTGGCCAACATCTGTCTTTGCACAGTGGTCACCTTTAGAAGACTTCATCAGAAGAATTATCCTTTAACCCTCTCTCTCTGCTGTTGCTCACCCACTGAATCAACAACCAGTGTTGTCCTCTGCCACGGAACAATGTCAACCAGGAGGACAGAAGAGCGATAGCATTGTGCTCCATCTCAGCATCCTGGTACCTTCTCAGACACAGAAGCTAGGCAGTGTCCTGGGGGAACCATGGTACCCTGGCATTTAGAGAAGCTCCAGCTCCTCACCTACAGGCATCTGGAAAAGGAGAGCTGTGTCAGGCAAGGCAGGTACCAAGGGAGCAGTGACCCCGCCTTCAAATCTCAACATGGTAAAACAAGATCATGGCCTACAAACATTTGTCTCACTGCCAGAGACCTCTGCAGCCTCCTTTGTCATGGAAACCCACTAAAGCTGCTCTCCTAGGAGTACCCTACTCCAGACATGTTACTACACTGGTCCAGGAAATGCTTTTCACCATGGTGCCAGCACATTTGAACATTGCCCAGAAATGTCAACACCCCTTTAAACAGAAGAGCTATCGCTCCAGAAGGACACATGCCCCAAAATCAGCATTACTGCAGCGCTGCCTCTTACAAGAATGAGGTTGCCTTGGAGTGAGCCCTGTGCTGGAGAATGTGCCCAAAGATGGGTGTTTCAGATGTCTGGGAGCTGGCATGGGTGGCAGTGGGTGCTCCAACAGCAAGCAGGGGCACACTGCAGCAGTGCTGGTGCCCTGTAGCCCGTGATGGCTCCACCAGTCCTTGCACCTGCATGGGAAGAGGAGTGGGAAGGTGGTTTCTTCCCTGCTGCAGGGGAGAAGGAGAGGGCTGCTGTGCTCACATTCCCAGCATACGTGATTGCATTTTATTTTGTTTTGCTTTTATGCTGTTTCTTGGCCTCCAGTCCCCTGAGTTGCAAGAGCTGCCTGGGAAAGGGAACATCCTGTGAGGGGAGGCCACAGCGTGGGTCCTGCTGTGCCGGCACCGGTGCAGAGGCACGGCACTCCCCGTGACAGTGAGTCCCTCTGCCCGCAGGGCCTGAGAAGAAGCAGGTGAAAGAGCCAGTGGCTGGGAAGGGGTCTGATCTTGCCGCTGTGCCCTGAAGCAAGAGGTGAATGGCAATGAACACCTGCCTTTGGCTGCAGTTTCTCTTCTTGGCACCAAGCACTCCTGTTTGGATTCAAAGCGTCGTAACAAAGCCCTTGCCGGCGAACATATTTCAACATGTTATTATTCCCAGGCTGGCTTTCAAGATCCTCTTTCTATTCCTTCTGTACTGATTGCTCTTGTTTCTCTTGGCTCCCAGCTCTGGCTTTTCAGGCTTCATTAACTGGAATTTATTAGCAATTTTAAACATTCTTCCTGCTGCCAAAAAGAGAGAAAGAAAGAAAGAAAAGAAGAGAAAAAAAAAAAGAAGAAACAAAGAGGAGACACACTAAACTCTGGGCTGCTCCCTGCCTGTGTGAGGCCCAGGTCTGAACACCTCTGTCACTGGAGGCTTTCTTTGGAGGGAAGGACCGGTGAGAGCCGGGGCTGGGACCGTGCCTGCTCCCAGCACAGCCTCTCCTGTCTCTGCCCTGTTTCCCCACTGGAGCTGGAGGCTGGTGGTGACAGAGGAGGGCACAGGCTGGTGGAGAACTGTTGGAGAGGTGTCCTCAGTGGTGTTGTGTTTTCAAAGCTGGCTGAGACTGGACAATCTGGTCCCTTAGCAGCTTCTGAGCATGAGCACTACTTGTATCCACAACACCTTCCTGAGCAGCTCACAATAAAAGCTAATGACTAACAGGTCCCGGCACACCTGAGAGGCCTGTTCTCATCACTGCATGGATGGGTAAATAGAGGCACTGGCAGGGAAAATCACTTTACCAGGACCACACAGTGAGTGAGCAGTTTGAGCTGGAGCAGTCCTGGTGCCCTTCATCTGTGCCCTAACTACTGTATTGCCTCCAGTCCCTTGTGTGATACAGCCATTTGGTCTCCAGAGGGGAGCTGAGCCAATGCAGAAATGTCCTGTGGGACACAGCCCAGCTGGACATCATGGTGTGGCCTGGGTGATCACTTTGTTGTCCTCAAGACCCTCAGGTGCCACTCTGCTCTCACTTGCTCCCTGCATGCCCTCACCCAGCATGGGTGCCTGCAGAGGACTGCTATACTTGGGTCTCAGGTGGATCCAGCAACCTAGCTTCATGGTGCTCCACAGCAGCCTGAAGCGTGTGCAACATGGCACGTTTGTCCTCAGTGTCCATGGGACACACATGTTTCATCTACCCCTTTTTGCAACTTTCTTTTCCCCTTCCCATTATTCCTGTTCCTTGGTTGAATGCCAGCTCCATGCATAAGCTGAGCCTTGAGTCCAGCTGATCATCATGAAACTCCAGCTTCATGGGGAGCCTGCGATGGTGCTAATATAGAGGCATAAAACCAGCAGGAATCATAAAAGGTGTGAAACACCAGCTCTGGTCCAAGTTACTGTGACCCTGGGCTACTGGGGCTAGATCTAACGAGAGAAGATTGGCAGCAGCAGAGCAGGAGAGAGGAACTATAAGGAGCTCACAGAGCAGGCAGAGGAACATGGACTTTCTCTGACTATCAGAGAGGATGAGGGTTACAGGTCATACTCACATGCATTCAAGGGCCAGGGGTGTCAGGAGTTTCTGGGATGTTTTTAAGCATTAGACCAAGGTAAAAAAGTCCTTAACATATAAGAGTTTCCAGGGGACTTGAAAAGCAGATTTGAAAGTCTGAGTTAAATTTGGCAAATATTTTTGGCTGAGGAACCTGTGATTTTTTTCAGAATGTTCAAATATCTTATTTAAGGCAGCTTTGCAATAAAGTAAATACCATTTGAAATACCATTTTCTTTTCACGTTTGAGCCAAAGTAAAAGACTAAAGATTAAGAAGCAACCTGAAAATGAAACAAAACTTTCTGTTTTGGGATAGGGACCTCTTTTGGCTTGACCAAAGCCCCAGAACATCAATTGAGTTGAATTTTGCCAGTTTAGTCTTCAGTTGCTGCATCTTCCAGCCTGTTACTCACCCAGTTTATCAAGGATGTAACAGGGAACATAATAAGGTATTAGGCACTCTGGGGCTGTAAAGTCACCCAAAATTACCAGAGATGAGAAGCCTGCTGGAAGGTTTCCATCTGACTGAAGACAAGCACTTGCAGCAAGATATGCTGCAGCAGAGCCCTCTTCTTTCTTGTTAGCCCTTCTCTGCCAGGAGGTCAGGCAGGCAGACAGGTCTTCCTTCTCCCCAGGAAGGACTAGCACTGAGAAACCTGGATTGTCCCTCATTGCTCAGCAGGGTTTTCTGGTCTTCATCGACTCAGCATGCCCCAGCATGGGTAGCTCCTCCATGGGGAGAGCAGATAGAAGGCTTGGTCTCATGTGCTACATGTTGCCCCAGTAGACCCAAGGGAATATGTTCAGGGTAGATTAAATCTGCAGAGATTTGAGCTGTGAAACCTGAACAAACTTCTATTGAGGATGTGTAAATAGGCAGGATTTGTTTGCCTGATTCTTGCGCACAGCTCAGCACAGAGAATGATCCCGTCCTGAATGTGATGGTCCTGATGTAATGTTTTTGGATGAAAGTTTGGTAAAGATATAAATGAAAAGAGGAGTGGAAGTGTCAGGCAAGTTTTATTACTGGTCAATGGCAGCCCTGTGAATAACCATAAAATCACAGAATTGTTTAAGTTGGAAAAAATCTTTAAGATCATTGAGTCCAACTGTTAATGTATATGCACACACTGTCCCTGTCTATAAGCTGTTATTGAAACAATCACTTTAGATTTCTGATAATATATAAAAATCCTTTCTTTTTTGATTTCCATAAATAAAATTACTGTATTATTGCTACTAAATTCTAACATGAACTTGGATATGCATAGATATATAATGATGCAGTTTCCAATTATTCTCCTGTAATATTTTTTCCTAGTCAAAATATCTTTGCTTTCTGAATGAGACCTTGTGGCATTTTGAACCTCTAGTAAAATATTCTCTAAGAACTTCCAATTATTTTTCAGATTTTCCTGTTTAAATTTTTCCTCTTTATCTGCTTCATTCGTAATTATTTTTGGCTCCAGGAAGCTGGCTCTTTTGGAGCCTATGAATATTTATTCATTTCTGGTTGAGACTGTTGTGTTTGTACATGACATGTAATCAGGACACAATTGCTTGCAGCAAGACAACTGTTAATTGTATACAACAGAGTATGGTCTCTGTGTGTGAAAAGCTGTACTACCCCCAGTGAATGCTTTGGGTGTTTATACTGCAACACAGATGTTGAAAAAATGGAAAGAGAAAGCCTACAAGATGGAAGCAAGGTCTTGAAAAACCCACCTTCTGTGGGTAGCTCAAACCCCAAAGCTAAAGAAGGATAAAAAATGTCTCCGGCTCAGTCTCTAAAGGCCTAAAGGGGAGGGGAGTTCAGGCAGCTAGGGTCCTTACAAGTCTAATGAATAGAAACTACGGACAGATGAAGACGAGTTGCAAGACATTTGAAGTTAAAAACCTATAGTATGATTTGATAATTATGTGATTTGATCTGTTATGGGAATAATGAACATCGATATCTGGTCTGGTTTCTTTAGTCAAGGCTGAATGTTCAGATAAGTTTGTCTTTGCATATGTGTGTCCACCTAAGCATGTACACTCACCCGTAAACTCTGTTCTAAGTGCACAGACAGGACTTGCTGCTCATGACAGCGCTCCCCGATTGCTGCACAGAGCCACACAGCGCAGAGGCTCCCGTCAGCAGGGTGTTTGATGGGTCAGCACCACAACCTGTGCATGTCACTGCCATTATACCGTATTACTGGATATGAATGATTCAGGGTTGCCCCACTGCAGAACATGTGGGATAGCACATCTGGGAGATGAAAATGCCTTCTTTCAGGGTAATGAAAATACCTTTTCTGTAGGAAATTCTGACATTTTTTGGAAACTAGCATTTTTGAAATGTCACTGTTGTGTGTGGCGGTGGCTGCAAGAACTGATTCAGTAAAATCAAAATGTTTCGTTTAGACAGAATAAGCTGTAATAAGTGTTATATATCCAGTAAGTTTACAACACATACATCAAATGCAGCATTAATAGAAGTATTTCATGCGATGTAATAATAATGTTTTGAAGAAAGTGAGTTTTCCAACAGAAGCTATTGTGTTGAAAGGAGCAACAGCATGAGAATAACACCTGGAGGTATTTCTCATGGTCAAGTAGAATAAGACCATACAGGTGCAATTTATCCAAGCAGAAATGGCCAACCTCAATCCTCTGCCCCCCAGGCTCCCATTTTTGGGGCTCCTAAGGGATTCCAGTGGTTTCTAATGCTGGTGGTTAATTTTCACACTTTCAGAAGTGGAGCCACTCCTTCACTGACACACAGCCACATGTCCATCCCTGAGGATTGCGATCACTGCTGTGTCTGAGTGTGCCTGCTCAGACCGCAATACACACCGGTGCATGACGGGGCACCATAGCCTCTGGGGCAATTTTTTTGGACTTCAATTGCCCAGACTCATTGACATCTGAACTGCAAAGTGCCTCTCTGTAAACTGCCAAAGGTGTCTCTGGACGGCAGGAGGCTGTGAGGGGGGCCCTGTATGCAGAAGGGTGAACAAAGCTCCCTGTTTGCTGGCTCTGCTCCAGGTTACAGAGTTGATTTTTGCATAATGGACTGGGTCCTCCTTTATTTTGGCTTTTGGTACATGCACCATTTCAGCCTCCAGGTAATGACCTCGGTCAAAATCCTAAGCTAGAGTAGAAAATAAACCCTGTTCCAGCATGCAGCCTCCTTCCATCTCAGCCTGCAGCCCCAGTGACAACACTGGGGATTGCCACCAGAGCCACAGACATCCTCTCCGGTGTCCCCCTGCCACCCTGACCACGGTCTGCGCAGTGCAGCCCCTACATACTTACAGCTCCTCCAGGAAGCGCAGGTGACGGAGGGTGCTGGGCTGCAGCCGGCTGATGTTGTTCATGCTCAGATCTCTAGCGGGGAAGAAAGACAGAAGTCTCTGATCAGTCATGCTGTGGTTTGCACATAATAACCCCCAACGCCAGGCTCTGTGTCCCCTTTCTGCCAACAGGGAAGAGGAGAAACTCCTGCAAAACACTTCAGCATGAGCATCTTATGTCAGCCTGGGCTCTGCCTGCAACAGAATGGAGAGGAACAACCAGAGAGAGACACTTGCTCCTTCAGGGTGGTCTGCCTGAGCTTCTCCTGTTAGGAGACATTTCCTACCAGCACAAGCTGTGTTAGTGTCTTAGAATTTTTGGAGAACGACCAGGAAGCCCAGTCACACTGCAGTAGGACAGTATGTCCTTGGGCCCAAAAGCATCTTTCTGTGACCACTGGTCATACCGGCCACCACAGGGAGTGTTTCCAGATAGACAGCTGCTTTTGAGGAGAGAGCAAGCCATGGAGGAAGGGGTACATCCTATTGGACAAGCCTGCTCTAAACTGGAAAAAAAAAGAGAACAACACCAGGAATGAGGGCTGCAGGTCAGCTATGTGGGTGACAAAATCTGAGTTTATGGGGTGGGAGGAATCTGCCTGATTGTACTTGTCTCGGTCTTTGCAATTTCCAGCTAAAATCATTGAATCATAGAATCATCTAGGTTGGAAAAGACCCTTGGGATCATCGAGTCCAACCATCTACCCTACTCTACAAAGTT
>JAOXNO010000014.1:325317-335406 GCA_028565335.1 Limnodromus scolopaceus | reverse complement strand
CCCAAGTGCAGGACCTGGCACTTGGCCTTGTTGAAGCTCATCCCATTGATGTTGGCCCAATGATCCAATCTATCTAAATCTCTCTGTAGAGCCTCCCTATCCTCATGCAGATTAACATTCCCGCTTAACTTGGTGTCATCTGCGAACTTACTGATGATACACTCTATGTCCTTATCAAGATCATCAATGAACACGTTAAACAGAAATGGTCCCAACACTGAGCCCTGGGAAACACCACTTGTGACTCAGCTCCTATCTGCTTCGGGTCTGACAGAACCTCACAGAGGACACAGGGGGTCCAGAGGGTCTGCTGAGTCTTAAGCCCTTAGCACATTACAGAGTCACTGTGAGCTGCCCACTGCAGAACTGTCGTTGTCTTAGGATGAAAGAGCAGCAAAGTCTGCAGCAAATGGTGCATTCGGCCAGCTGGTAGTTGGTAAAAACAATGATGCTTTTGGACTCCAAGGCTCTCCAGAAGGTCTGATACAGCAAGCTGCAACCCTGCCATCACGAGCAGATGCACATGAAGAAAACTGCTCTTGTGACCCAAGTCTAGAACAAACTGTGCCCAGGTGAGTGCAAGTGAGCATCATTTTTTACAACTATGTGGAAAGACAAGGCTGAATTAAAAGCTGGTGTGGTTGGGAATGAAAGGGCCATGTCCCCTACCAAGCGAAGCAATCCCAGTCAAATGCCATCAGAGGCATTGGGTAAGCTCATGTGAGGCAGGAGTGGCTAGTTTTGATCATTGCGTATAGACAGGACAACACCTGCCTCCTTCAGACTACCTAGACTAAATGGCAGAGTTAGACAGATGTCTCTCGGAATGAAAGAATAAGGAGATACAACATAAAAATAAAAGCATTTTACTTTACTCTTTCCTCCGGTCAGTATCACAGACTCATGAGCATAAAGAAGGATGTAACCCCCCCAAAATCAGTGGGAATTTGTCTTGGTGTTGGACAAATGCATGGAGAAAGGAGACTTGTGCCAAGGACAAAGACTAAAGCATGAAAGAGAAAAGTCCCTCAGCAAAACCCAGCCACACAAGAGGGACCTCTCTGAGCTGGCTGCCGCCTGCGCAGCACACCCTCATGTGAACTGAGGTCCTGTAGACCCAAGAGGTGAGACTCAATTACTCAAATTCCTTTGTATTCTTCAGTAAGAAAATTCCAGAGTTCTGCTAGTGAAAAGGCTTAAAAAGTTTGAGGATGTGGGCTTCTTCATTTTGCACCATTTTCCACACCCCTCCCCAGCCCCCCCCATCTCCCCTTTCTGACCAGATCTGTCTGGTGGTGGTGGAAGCAGGCTACACCTAGGGAGGATCTAAAGCCTGCCTTTACAGTTTCTCTGGACATGTGTCCTGTGACAAAACTGTGCAGTTTCATGAGCCATATATGATGATGGTCCTAGAAAAGTTTGTTTTTTTTGATTTGTAACTTTCTCCTTTCCAAAGAAGTGGTGGCAAAATCCCCCAAAGACCTATGAGAATCCAAAATTCTGTTTTCAGAATGAATGAAAAAATAGTTATTGTATGCATTGTTCTGTGTGCAACACTTCATTCTATATTTGGATGATCCTGTGATAGAATAGAAGGGTTAAAATAATATTTTGTGCTGCTTCTATTTTTATTTTTAAATCCCTAAGGGTGGTTGCTACTTAGCACCCATTAAAACATCTTTTTTTCCTACATCAAAGTGTCTCCTGTTTATGTTGTAATGAATCTGTCTGATGTTTTGACATGTTGTGAAACAATGTAAAAATAACGAAAAATGAAAGGCTGTGAAGCAAAACACAGATCTGAAACATCCAAGATCTCCTTGAAATTCCAAGGCATATTCCTTAAGTTGCCTTCTGCTGGCAGTATAGGGAATACCTCTTGCTTGCCACAGGAGGCACTTTTCAAGTCTCATTGAACTGCATTTTGGGTGCCCAGCTCTTTCCTAGGCACGATGGGGAGAACCACATGTCCCACACCCCTGGGTGGGTGTCTAGGGGTTGCAGGGATGTGCAGACCCCATCAGTCCTACCCAGCAGCACATCGGTATGTGATGGGTGGTAATGGGGAGGCTAAAGATGTTTTGAATCCTTCTTTCTCCACCCTGATTCCCTCCTCCCTGAGGAGGAACAAAATAGTCTGGTATCCGAAGAAATCTTCCAAAAGACAGAGGAGAAATACCATTAGCCCATCACAGTGACAGCCTCCCAGCTCCACATTGCACAGCTTTTCTTTAAATGCTCCCCTCCCTCACTCTCTTCGCCTCTGGGTCTCCTGACCACAGACAGGTCTGAGGGAAGGAACTCTCTCCCATCATCTCTTGGGGCAGTGAAGAAAAATCCAGCCCTGATTTCCAAGGCTGTTGCATGGGGAACATTTTGGATCATTTTATTTAAAACTCACTGTTTTTTGGGGTGTTTGAATGCTCTGGTGGTTCGCAGCCCTGCAGGACTCAAGTGTAACACGTTTACACTCACAATACTGAAAAGAGGAGGCCCGTAGTGCAAACCCTGGCAGTGGTCTGCTAGCTACTGAACATCAAGGCAAATATGGTGCCAGTGAATCTAGGACTGTGTTTTTCATTAACTCTCCAGTGTGATATGCCATGGGGGCCCCACATCAGCTTCTCTAGAGCAGTGGACATCACACCTGACTTGATGTGGTGGAGTTCCCGGACT
This sequence comes from Limnodromus scolopaceus, assembly GCA_028565335.1. Classification (NCBI taxonomy): domain Eukaryota; kingdom Metazoa; phylum Chordata; class Aves; order Charadriiformes; family Scolopacidae; genus Limnodromus; species Limnodromus scolopaceus. The sequence goes on along the minus strand of JAOXNO010000014.1, from coordinate 332,730 downwards.
GGCCACGGTACGAGGACAGCACAGAGCGGGTGGTGCAGGGACAGATGGTGTGAAGGAAGAATGAGTTCCTCCAAGGGCTGGAAATGAGCTTCCTGAGCAGAGTCGTATGCTCAGTGATTTTGCTAGCCACAAAAGTACGAGATGTTTCTCCACAGACTGTCTATGCTCGTGTGAAAGCTGAGGTACAGGATTCTTGCCTAAAGTGTTGTGGGAGTAAATATTTGACTTATTACTCATGTTGTTGACTTGTTGCTGTGTTTTCCCAAGCTCATGCTTTTCCTCTTAGTAAGGTTTATTGTGTTATTTACATCCCCAGTGCATGCAAGAGTGGAAATGCTTCCTGTCAGGGTAATCAGGGAAGCTATTTATCTTTTAAAGTGTTTGAGGGTGGTTGCTTCAGCCAGCCACATTTAGTTAATTTTAAAAGGAGCCCAAGGTATTTGAACTATGTTGGATTTTATTTTTTTCTTCAGCAACATCTGGCAGAAAGATTACAGATTCATGGGCTAAATGGATTAGGGCCTCTGCTGACTTTTCTCAGACCTGTCAGTGACTTTGACTTTCGAAAATAGCTCTCTCTTTGGAGTGACCGGCTTCCAGCAGAGCCAAACAAGTGTTGGGTCACCCATATCTAAGTACAGCTCTTGTCATCGGCATTGAAGAAACCACTACAAAGCTGGGGGTACCATATCAGGCATTATGGAAATGCACAATGAACATAATTCAGATCCCAAAGCCCTTAAACTCTAAAAGAAATCAGAAAGGTAGGAGAGCCTTGCAATGTAGGACCAACAGAGGAACGCTCCAGATTCTTGTCTTTTGAGTTCATGAGACCGCACTGCACTGGTGCACTGTGCCAAGCCATCCCTCTCCTGTCCAAGAGCTCCCATGTTCTTCTTTCCTCAGTGACTGGCCTATTAAATAAAAGCAGAAAGCCTTTTGCTGTCAAATCATTTTGCATAGATGTGGTCTGAAATGCTGACAGTAAAGTGAACTACTCTACTACTCCTGGAACTGAAACTCTCTTCTGGTATCACCCCCATTTACCCATGAAGCAATGTCTTTTAAGGCCTTTTGCATTAGGTGTTGAAATGACCTATCCTTTCCAGTTGCACTGCACCAAAGCCATCATAGCTATAATTAGTGTGATTTAACATCCCCCCCTTCCCTAACTAATTCTAAACATTTATCGTAAGCATTTCTAACTTGTACCTGCAGGAAAACTGAGACACAGTTCATGGAAACTTAGCTCATGTGATTCAGCCTCAGACCTTACAACTACTCTGGCCCTTGAGGGGTTCCTTAAGTTATTTGCTTTGATGTCGCCTTCTTTCATGAACAACCTTTGATTATTCACTGATTAGCTGATCTTCCTTACCAAAAAATGATGTGACACATACCATGCTTTGGGTACTCCAGTAGGACTCTCTGCCATGCTCTTTAACAGTGCTAGGAGATGGTTACCACAGCGTTTTAGTTCAGGGATGATATGAGCTTTAAAGATCAAAGGAATTTATCTTTGGCATAATTGCTCAGGCTGCTGGGATGTACACTGCGGTGCTGGTGTTCAAAACCCGGACCCATGGATGTCCCTGTGGGGAGCAGCAAAGTCCCAGCAGACTCTGCCCAGCTCTGGTGAAAGCACCTGTGGGACCTTGTAGAAGTGTGTGTTCTTAGGCCAAAAGGCAAGTTTTTTACATTACAATATGTGGGTCTGCATGAAGGGCACCCTGTGACACTTGCCCAAAATAGGCCTAAGCAATAACCCCAAGATACATCTCTAGGGACAGCAGGACTGATGTGTCTCACACAAACCCAAGGTATATTTTAGAACTCCCCACAAAACTGGGGGGAGATGAACCCTGCCCATCATCCCCAAAGCTCCTGATAGGCCTCTTCCCAGACTATAGCAGGCCGTAAGTGTTTCCCCAGAGGTGCACTCTAATGTGAATTAACACAAGCAGAAGTCAACAGACCTAAAGCACTACAGGTTGAAGCCACGCTGGAGTAACACAAGAAGATTGTGGCTGCTCAGTCAGGAATGTTTGAAGGTGAAATCTGCAGGGATGCGGTCTTGGTGGAGGCCAAGCACACAACCTTCGGAGCCAGATGTGCATCTGGCTCAAGATCTGCAAAGTGCACGTGAGCAGCAGAGAGATGGTGCTCTCCTGGAAGCCATCACAGGGGTAGGACTTTTACTAGAGAAAGAGCAGCTCCTGGTATGGCCGGGAGAAGACATTCCCCCGCCATATCTCTCTGTACTCCAAAGGGGCAAAAAGTCTGGTAACTAACTTCAGTCCTCTGAGGTGCTCTTCGTGGGTGCCTCTGTTACTCAGCATTATGAGAGGCCTGTGTCCTCTTGCCTTGAAAGCATGGGGAATTATCTGCCTTCAGTCAGTTCTTTGATCTACAAAGTTTCTGCAAGCTCAGGGTGTGGTTCAAGGGGCAGACCTTCAGGGAGTCAGCAGTGGGGTACTCTATGGGCTCCTGGTTTCTTTCATACCTCAGTGAAATCCCATGCATGCAGCAACATCTCAAAGCTATGACAGACATTGCCCAAGCCACTGGACAGGATTTTCAGTATTTAGGGAAATGGACCTTGTGGTCCTCCTTTGTAAGGAGACAAGGTCAAACCAGATAACGTGTCTGACTCTTGTCCTCAGGTTTTGAGCCTACAGGAAGCTACTAAGAATCCTAAACGGTGACTGACTATCTTCTCAAGCACTAAATTTCTCCACTATATGAATATCTTTGCATTTTTCAAGATGTTCAGGATATTAATGTGCTCTCTTCCCAGCTTGGACTCAATCTAGCTCCTCTCAGTGTTGGTGCTGAACACATAGGTCCCTGGACCATAAAAAAGACCTTCCTTACGCTCAGGCAGCTGAGCAGAAATTTTTATGATTGTGGGGAGAAGCTAATGACCTGGTATCCTTTTGATTAATTAATTGCACAATTACAGCATTAAGGCCTCCCAGTTCTGATCCAGCAGTCTGATTTCTGGAGGAGCTGTACAAGCCAGACCAAAATTCGCATCCTTATCCTGGAAAGGTCCAACGCTAGACCTGTTCTTGCAAAGCATGGAACACTCTTGTCTCTCTGAAATCACTAGGAGATAAGCAATGTCTCTACCTATCTTCTGGCCAGACTCATTAGCATTCAGTGAAAAACGCACAATTACACCATCTTTAGAAAAGAAGCCCAAAGGCAATAAATGATTGTTTCAGAAATTCTTCAGATTATACTGGAGTGATTCATAAAGGTTTTTGTTATCTCCTTTCCTCTTTATCTTGAAATCTCCGAGGTCACCACAAAATGCCTGAATTGCTTGGGGTAAAGCTGAGGCTGATGATAGAATGGTACTTGGAGCCATAGAGCCAGCTGAATTTTTTCCTAAAAGCCTGCAGGTTGAAAACTATGCTAAAGGTAGTCTCCATCAAGAAAGGGAGAAAGGGGAGATAAAGAGATCAAAGCAAGAGCTCATTTGCATTACACCATATCTGGAGGCACCAGCCCTGCTTCAATCCCATATCACTGCAATAGGCAAGAGCAGAACGTGTTTCTACTCCCACCTCTCCATGTTTGAAAATAGATCAGTCATCTTAGATCATATCTCATGTGTAGGCCCTATCTGAGATCTCCACAACGTTTCAATAATAAAGACTCAGCCAAGGCCAGTTTGCCAGGGTGAGATTACACCCATCCCTGTACCAGCAGGTCTTCAGAAGTCTGGTCTGTGCAGTGAATATCAGTGACCTGCGGCAAGCACAACCCTCATGCTGCTCTGGCTACTCCAGTTTCAGCTCCTCCTGTAGCAGCCCTAGCTCTGCACTGTGTTATGTGACCTCCACACACGAGAGGCTGAGCAGAGTAATGCAGTTCTGCCCCTGGGAATGGTTGAGGTGAGAACAAGAAGAAATAACTTTTAGAAACTGTCTGCCAGGTCAGAGCTGTCAGTGAACACCATCTCATCCCAGGGCCCACAGCATTTGCCAGGGGAAATGCTCTCCCTCAACAGCAGAGGAGAAAGGCAGAAGGTGCGGGGTGCATGGCCAAGGGCAGGAAAAGGGCAGATCACTTGGCAGAATAGGCTGCAGCCACATGGAGGAGATATGGCTGAGAAGCAGCAGGGAGGTGCCTCCAGAAGGCACCATGCTGTGGAACAGAGAAGAAACTTGGAGCAGAACATAAGGGGATTTTTTCTGAAAAGGTAAAATGAGAATCTTGCTGAGTGTGCTCCTAGAGATGTTTCTCATGAGCTCTGTCTCCTGGCTGCAACTGCCCTATTTGCAAGAGGAAAGGCTGCATGGTGATAAAAGGGGAAAGCACTTGTGCTGAGACAAGGCAAGGAGAAAATAGCTTGTGCTACTCTTATGAACGTAATGGGCATTGAAATCCTCTGGCCTACAGGTGTACAGGTGCCCTGGTGCCCATTAGCACAGAGCTGCTTCAGCTGGAGAAGGAAAGTCTCATACACCAAACCAAGGGAGAGGCTGATGTAGCCTCCTCACAGCCCCTCTGCTCTCACCTTCCACCCTCTCACCTTCTCACCACCTAGTGCATGTTGGGCAAGGACCAGACTTTCCATTTCTGATGCTATTCTGCAAGTTCATGTTTTTGGTGATTCCCATGACACAGAAGTGCAGAAAGAATTGTTTTGGCTTGATCAAAATAACAGAAAATGTGTTATATATTTTTTTACCTCTAGTTTTGACATATAAAAAAATCCTTCTAGAAAGGACATTCTAAACCAAAAGTAATTTGAAAAGAAAGATGCTTTCTGTCCTGGAAGTGTCCAAGCAGGACTTCTCAGCCTCTTTAAAACTCTTTTTATGCTTTTGCCTCACATAATGGGATTCAGAGTTGGCCAATGTTGGAGCTGGGTCAACATGAACTTTTTCCTTAGTGTGAGAACACCAAAATCAAAAGAGCTGAAAAGAAATATTGGGGCATGAATAAGAGCAATGAACATTTTTTTTTTTTAAAGCAAGAAAAGAAAAGATTACAAGCATGATGTCCTTTCTTTCCACTTCTGTCCTCATTTTGGCACTGATGTCCTTTTTGCCCACTTTGTCCTTTGGAGCAGCCACAGCCCAGCAATGTCCTGACTTTTAGCAACTAAATGATCTCCACTAGACCCCTGGAAAGAGCCTCCTCACATTCCCTGGTGTCCTGAGTGGGGGTTTGTTCCCTGCCCTTCTGCAGGTCTCTGTTGGGTTCTGGCTCCCCACTTGCTGAGCTCTTTGGGAACAGACCTCGTCACTCTTATGGAAGGTGAAACCTCTCACCCTGCTGGAGTTGGTATCCTCTTAACACCCAGAACAGCTACCAGGGAAAGGTAAAGCCAAAGCCTTTCTAAAGAGATAATGAAAAATAAACAGCAAACAAATGCAGCTGGTGCATCCATCACATTCTCCACACAAATGTCCTTGAAATCGACTGAGTCATGGAAATATTGTGCTTTCAAGTTGGCATCTTCTGCTTTGAGTAAGGCAGGATATTTATGAAGACAAATGTTGTGTTCACAAACTCTTGCCCAGCTCTGCTCTGGGACACTAGTCACACTTGCCTCAGGGCTGGCTGTGGGGCACGGTGCTGTGTCCCAGGAAGAGCAATGCAGAAGGGTAGAAAGCAGGTCAAGGCAAGCCAAGGATGGTTGTAAGCCACAAAGCTGTTCTAGGGAGCCTGAAACTCTACAGCAGAGACACTTGCCAGCAGACTGGAGCTGTTCTGCAACCCCTGGTGCCTGAGAAGGCAGCTTGTTTGTACACTCTGCCCTGCCTGCTCCAGGCTCCTGCCCAGCAGCTCCAAGCAGACCTCTGTGGGCAGTTTACACCACAATGAGTGGTGTGCACAAGACTGTTTTTTCTTCAAGGCAGTAGAGGTCTTTGCAGCACCCCTGAGTCACTCACACAGTAACATGGGAGGAAGCAGTGGGAGCACAATGGTCAAACGCCTGTTGAAGCTCACGTGGTGGGAACAGAAGTGAATTGTTACAGAGCTATTCCTGGGAGAGCAAATGATCCACCTGGTAAGCATGGCTTGTTGGACTGTGCCAAAAACCAGACACTGAAAGGGCAGACAGATCACAGTAGAGGGAACAGGGTCTAAGGAACTGGGTCAGTGGAGAGGTGAAGGTACCAGGACTCCTCTACTTGTATGTGGAGAGAGCTGTGCCAGAGAAGATGATGCTGGTTTCATGCACTAGGAGGACATATTTTTTAACTATAAATTGCTGGTAAGAATTTTATAGTCCTCCTATAAAGACACAAGACAAAGACAGAAGACAAATTAATGGAAGATGAGTCTACTTGTGACTACTCAGGGTGATTGTCTAATGCTACATCTGGCTCAAAGGTGCCTAAACCACTGGTTCCTAGGACCTGGGGGGTCCAGTCAGATTGAGGGCAATGCAGAAGAAGAGGTTCTTGAAAGTCTTCCTGTTGCCCCCGGTTGCTCTTGGTGAGTTTTCATGAGCAGATGTCTGAGAAGACAGCCTTACTATGCTGGATGCCAGCTTTCAACTGGCCAGCTTTCATTATAGGCCAGCATGTGCAGAAACTCCTGTGGCCCACGTGCTTCCTGAGGCAGTCCTTGACTGGGACTGACTTTTGGACTACCAGCTTGGTACCCGTGTGTGATTCCAAGTACTTGCTGCAAGTTCTGGTTCTCCTTTTAGAGCAGGCTGGGGTGAAGCTAGTGTGGTCTGCACACATGTGCCGTGGACATGCTTCCAACTGCATATCAGGGGCACATGCAACCACTCAACCGCTGTCATCCACATTCTTCCTTCGATTGCACAAGATCTGCACAAAGTGCATTCAGGCCCGCGTATCCTGGAAAAGTATCAGCTGGAGGTCTGAGGAGAGGTAATATTTGAACTAGGGAAAAAAACTCTCTGAATTCCACCGCTGCTTCAGAGCTGAAAGTTGCCGGGCTGTTTCTGAGGTGCTCACAGTTAATTTATGCACCTGGGACACCCCTGCACATCTGGCCCAGAGCAGCTGCCTCTATCCTGTTTCTTTTCATTGCACACATCCTCCCTTCACTGCCAGCTTCTGACCGCTGCAGGACTGTTCAGGAATCTCCGACAGCTGATGCCCGTCGTCTCCAGCCCCACTCCATTTGCTTTCAGACCCGCTGAAAGGAGATGGCAGAGCCCAAGGCTGGTGGGCAGGAAACCGAGGGCCCATAATTGACCAGAAGTGCATGTAAACATGCTGGTTTCTTTCCCGTTGAGGGGATCTGGCAGTACGCAGCTATTCCTGTTAGTGTTCTGGCTGGCAAGAAATCAAAGAAAGGATCTGGCAGGGTCTGTGGTCACAGATGCTGTATGACTTCTACCTGAGCTGGGGGCAAAAGCCCTGAGATGGGGAGGAACCAGGGCAAGGCACTACTGGAAGAGCACTGAGC
>JAOXNO010000014.1:299526-322304 GCA_028565335.1 Limnodromus scolopaceus | reverse complement strand
GATCATGCTGGCATTAGGGATGGTGTGCCTGTCCCTGCTAGTCTGGGGCAGGAAACCCTAAAAAGCTGAGCAATGTTGGAGCTGGACTCTCGTGCTTCCCTGGTGCTCAGCTCCCTGCTGGCTCCTGCGATGGGCTGCTGGGGCAGCAGGCAGAAGTGTTGACTTCAGTCAGTTGATAGCTACCAGAGAAAAGTACTGTGTGTTACGCTCAGATTTTCACCTGTGCCTTTAAAGTTGGGGTCCAGCTGCCAGCACTGCTGTACCATGAGGCAGTAGTCTGCTCCCAGTTGCCTGCCCTGCCCCCAGAAAGGAACTGCCCATTGAAAAGGTGAGGCAGCAGAACCTCCCTTAAGGAGGAGCCTTTTAAAGCTGATTCGTGGCAATACTTTAGCCACATCTGTGAGCAGCTGTTGTTGAGATAGAGGGCTACCTGTGCAGGCTGAGATTTTCAAAGAAACTTAAGTAAGGACCTGAAAATTGCAAACAGCAATAATAGGACATCTGCAGAGCAGCTGCCTCGAGAGGAGAAAATCATGTCATAAACTAACACCTGCTTAGCAGTGAGACAGTGTCCAGGCTTTGCTTTTCAGCTCACTCATCTTGGAGACTGTGTACTCTTTGCCAGAACAAGTAAGAGAAGGAACAATCACGTCATGACAAGGCTGAATATATTTAATGTGCTCAAGCAGGAACGGAAGACAATAATTCACTCCAGAGCAGGACGAACTTGGGATGGTCTGGCACTGCAGATGATTTATATTTAGAGTTGGGCTTGGCAGGTGCTTTTATGGAACAGAAGTTTGGTTTTCTATTGTATTCAACCTGTCCCAAAAATAGTGTAAACCATTCTTCTTTGTGGCATGGCCAACTATTAACTAACTCAGCTGGGAAAGAAGTGCACAAAATTACCCTCTTCTGTTTCTTAGGGGGTGGGTAGTGCTAGATGCTGCTGGAGACATGATACTTGTGCTGATCAGAAGTGACTGGCCTCTCAACATCCTGCACCTAAGTATCTGGGTGGATTGGCAGAAACACTGAGGCCTGAGAAAGGATCTTAATCCTCTCCTGCCCCAGCCCTTGTCCCTGCTCCCCAGCTCCCTTTGCTGCGATGCCAGCATGTGGGCTGAGAATTAAAAGACAGGCTGAGACCACATGCTCCCAGCGCTGTGGTGGGAGGGCAGACGTGTCCTTACAGTGGGGCTCTCCTGGCATGAGTGTCCATGATGGGTTTTGCAGAACTGGCAGCAATGGACTGCAGCGTGCTGGCTGCATCGACCCTGCGGTGTCGGCTCACGCAAAGCAATGGCAAACGCTAACACTCCTGAAACCCAGTGCTGGCCACCCAGCCTGCCAGGCAGGGAAGGGCACGAAGGGGGCTGGCTCACCCCCAGCCCTGTCCTCACAATGTGGAGGCAGCTGGTTTGACCACGTGCTCTGGAAATTGAATCCCTACCTTGGGCCTCATTAGACATGGCTGTGATGCCAGAGCTGTGGGGATGGATGAGCCTCTGCTGGTACCCAGCCAGTGCTAAATGAGACTTTGAGTAAAAGAAATCTCAAACAGTTTGCTCCTGCAAATGTTCCTGCCTTCCTTTTTTTGTGTGTAGAAGGATGGATTTGGACAGTGTGAGAAGGGAAATCACCTTACTCAAGGAAGCAGAATGGGCTCTGGGGTGGGATTCAAAGGCCCCCCAGATGTTGCCCTGTCTGAGTAACAGTGGCTGACCTTGCATATGGGAAGCAGCTTAGGAAAGGTGAGAAAAAAAAACTAGAATTCAAGATAATTCAGAAGTATAAATAAAACTTAAAGTGGCTTTTTTATATTATTTAAGTCTTATATCTAGGGCTTACAAAAACCGAGAAACATTGGTCTTCCTGCTGGATCTAGGACAGAAAACCACAAGAATGATGTTACATGCAGAGATAGGATACTAGTGGATAACTCCCAGTGCAAGAGGTGTTGGAGGCCATGATCCTGTGACATGGACTATGTCTGTTGGCCTTGCCCCACCACCCAGGCACTAGAGCTTCTGGGGTGCATTGACTAAGGTTGGGGTTGTTCATGTCCCCAGCATGTTCCCCACCCCGATGCTCCCACCCTGTCTCCGGGGTGGGAGATGCAATATCCATGGAGCACAAGGAGTGGGCTGCTGCCCAGATAGTCTACCTGGCTGTCTCCACCTGAGAGCCTGTTGGCAATGTCTGTGCAAGGGGTGTGCTAAAGGGCCCGCCAACACAGGTAATCTTGAAGCTTGAGCTTGAGGCTTCTTGTTAGTTTTCTAACCAGGTCACTTGCGCAATGACTTAAGCATGTCCAAGGACTTAACCTCAGCTGGAAAACTCAGCAATCCAGAGCCAATTAGAGAGGACGTGACAAAGTCGTGCAGCTGCAACCAGTGGACTCATATTAGGCTAAACCAACCATTTACTAAAGATGTAGCACTTGCCTGGAGCAGTCAAGACTCTAAGTAATGTGGTGGCCTCAAGTTGTTGTGGATCCCAACAAAATTGCCTTTCACAGCCAGAAGGATGATGAAGTGTGAGCACAGTTAACGCAGCATTTCCTGATCCATGCCTGCTACACCCACATCAAGAAAGGATTGCAAAAATGCCATGCGGGCAGTTGGAAGTTGCGAAAGTGTTTCAGCTGAAAGCGAAGACCTTCTCACCCCCACACAGCCCACAGGACCTCACCTTTTGCACTGACTTTCCTCTGGCCTCACCATGCACCCACGCATTCGTGTGATCTGGCGTGTGTTGCTGCCTTCCATGTTCTAATGCAGTATCAAAAGCATCAGGGAAATGTTTTTATTCTTATTGTTGGGGTAAATGAAAAAGGATTGGGACATTTTAATGCTCCTAATAAGGGGGAGGAGGGTCACCAACCAGACATGTTGAGAAACCTGGCAAAAGAAGTGTCAAAGCAGGTGGGGCAAGCTGCACCCAGAGGCAGAAAACAGTCACGGCCCAAGGATTCAGGTTCTGGCTCAAATCTGTGAATGGAGCTGGTGCTCAGGAGGCAAATCTTGCCTGTCGCAAGCGCACATGCTTGGGACCCTCCCAATCCCCACTTTGCTGACAAGGCAGGACAATGGAGGCAGTTCCTGAAGCAAAGAAAGTTCAAATTCCTCCAGCCAATTACCTCATAGCAGTAAATCTTCCACCTCCCTTTCCCAGTCTTTGGTGAAGGCTGTCTATTGTCTAGAGAGCCTGTCTGTCTGTCCCAGCACAAAAGGGAGAACAATCAGTGGGCTTGTGTAACATCCGATGTATTAAAAGACAGAAGAAAAAAGCAAGGAAAGGGTCAAGGAGAGCCGGGTCGGGTGGAGATGATCTGGTCTGATGTGTGGGTGTCTGGCATGCAGAGGCATCCAGTCTTGCCTGCCTGGTGCAGGTGGCATTCAGGCTGGATGCTGGTTAGGGTCATGCTGGCGAGGACTGCGGATCCCTCTACGTGAAGGTTTTCAGAGAAGGGGGTGTTGCTGGCCTGGAAGGGGATGGCTGCCTGCAGCATTGTCCAGATCTTGTCCATGCACCCTAAAGCTTTCTTCCCTGTGAGGTCAAGCTGCCTACCCTTCTGGGAACAGAGTGGCAAACAGCCCCTGAGTGCTGATATATCAGCATGGTGAGCACCTCCTGGTTCCTTCTGCTTCCCCTCTGCACTCCCCAACTGCTCTTCATCAGAAAGAAAATATCTTGTGCTCCTTAGCTCCAGGCTGCTGGAGAACAATGTCTCTATATTATTGCCATCAGCTCTGATGGTCCTGAGAAGGGCATGAAACCTGCATGTTGCCGGGTTGATATGAGGTCCACAGATGCCAAAGGAGGTGCCCTCTCCAGCCTTGCTGCTTGGTGCCCTCTCCTGACTTGCTGGAGCCAGATATGAGCAGCCTCACCCTTTCTTTAGGCAGCCCAAAGCACTGCTCTTACTGGGAAAGACCAGGGTCCTGGGGGATCAAATATGAATCCAATCCATGCTTAATTGACAAGACACTGTTGACCTGCTGTATCCTGTGCATCTGTGCAAGAGAACCAGCTTCAGAAATGAGAAGCAGCTGCAGAAAGCTCTTCTTTCTGAGGCTTTTCCAGTAGTCTGGAAGAACCAGGAGCTGCACCTGTGAACTGCTGAAACTGAACTGCTTCACAGTTTTAGTCCCTCCATCTGCAGTCCTCTCTCTCAAGCCAAGTTATGGCCAGACTGCCAATCCCAGTCTTGCTAGATAAAGTAGTGAAAATAGGAGAAAGAAGACTAAATGAAAAAGAAGAATTTCCTTAAAGTAAAATGCAAACTCTGATGAAACTCTCTCTGAGAGGAGACAGAGCCCAAAGCTGTGCAAATCATGAGAAGACTTGGGATAACCCAGTGAGAAGCAGACACCCAGCTTGTTGGCGCTCCTGATGCTGGAGGGCATCCCATCTGGCTGATGTCTGACCACCACCTCTTCCTGCCTCCGTTGCTCCACCAGATCTGCTCTGATAACCGTCAGATGTGTAGCAAGAGCTCAGAGGGCTGGCTGCGTGCAGGGGAGGACGACAGCAGCCGCTGCAGAGCTCTGGACAGGTAATGCGACAGGACATATCCCCTGCAGTACGCCCTGAAAAGCCTCTCTCTGTGCAAGAGGAGGAGGATGGATGCAAGGCCATGAGGCAGTTGCAAAGCAATCCACCGATGTCAGGACAGCACAGCATGCTTCCCTGATTTGTCTCCCAACTTTGCTGCAATCTCCTCTCTGCTCCATGCTTTTGACTACTAGCTGCAGCGGGCGCCTTCTGTCTTTTGCAGCCCCACTGCAGTATCTTGATAGCTTTTTTTCTGCTTCCTCTGGGTCAGATAAGTAACTTGTCAAGTGCCTTAGCTGGCACTTTTTGTACAGCCTGGGCTAGAGGGATTTTTGCCTGTAGCCCAGCAAGAGAGCGGAGAAGGGGGCAGCCGAGAGGAGCTGGGGGCAGCCGAGAGGAGCTGGATGCTCTTATGTGGAGACACAGAAAGGCTTTGGTTGTATTCTCAGCCTCAGACGACTCCTCTGCCCTGTTTCAGTGGAGCTGATCTTGGACATGGAGACTGAGGTATTTGTGTGGGTAATCTAGGGAATACTTTGGGTTTTGACTGCCTTCCCACTCAGGATGTGGCCATGCTCCTCGGTGAACGGGCAGACACCTTCCCGCGGTTGGAATGATCGCTGGCAACCTGATTGTGCATAAATCATCTTCAGAGCTATGGCCTGCCTTGCTCCAGGTACTTGTGGTTCTTGCTCTGCATGTAGGGTGGAAGGAGGCATCTCTGGATGATAACGAGAAAAGCAGCATCATCTCCCTATAGCACACACTGGTCCAGCACTCCTGTCCAACTCCATTTTGATCTTGTTTTTATCTTGTGCAGTTCAATAGCACAAAATATTTCTGGAGGAAATCAGTGATTGGGTCATTTGTCCCCTGCATTTTGGACTCAGCTTTGAGATCAGTAGTCTTTCATTGCCCCAACATACTGAGGCACAGAGAGAGACAGAGTCTTCATCTACATTGTGCATTAGAGCTGGTGCAACTCCCGTGACCCCCCACCGATCTGTTGAACATTGTGGGGGCAATCTGAAACCACCATCACAGCCACAAAGTGATGTGCTAAGCCAGACCATTAGCTGACAGAGGAAGGGAGACCTCACTCTTGTTGGCAGACTCCACAGGTGCTGTGTGGATGTCCTCTGTCAAGCCAGCTGTGGCCATTCGTTATCTTAAGCTGCTCCTTATTGCCACAAACCGAAGGTCATCCATCCTGCAGGATCCTCTGAGTGATCCACACACTGCTCCTGGCAGCAGGGAGGGCTGGGTCAGGCTGCCTTTGATGGATATTTTTCTTGTGAAGTGGGGCTGGGAGTCTGCCCACAGCCTGTCCATTTGTCAGTGCCCCAGCAGAAGAGTGCAGAGGTGGGTTCCAGTGTCCCCATTTGGCACTGCTCATTGCAGCAAGAACATCTTTCTGTTTCTCAATGCTCAAAAAGTGAAGTGCAGCCTGGGCTGGAGGTGGGGATCTGGCAGCAGAGTTAGGCAATCCAAGCATCATGACCCCTGAGCAGTTACTGAGCTTCCAGCATGGAAACTAGCGTTATGCCCAGAGGACAGCAGAGACATGGACTGTCAGCTGTCAGATGAAATTTTTGAAACCTTGCCTCTGTTGGAGAACTGCAGCCTTACTCCTGCTCTGCTCCCTGCTTGCAGATGCAATCCCTGCTATTGGAAGCTGAGCTGTGCCGTCATGGGACATCCTCACAGCTGTCCTAGAGCTGAGGTGGTGGCAGGCCAGGGAGAGGGCACAAACACCTGCACAGGCTGGTGGGAGGTGTGGTCCCCAGCCATGTATGAATGTTGTTGCAAAACTCGTTTTAAAAAGTTAATCACATTATTTAGTAGGTTTATATATCTGGAACAGAAGCAGTAAAGCATGGAAGAAGGAAAGAAGAACATCCTCAACACAGTTACTGGGCCCCAGCTGCTACAGATAACTCCAAGAAGAGCATGGGCAATGGTGCCCACCGTGCAGAAGGTGCGTGGGAGGAATTGCAGAGTGACAAGCTGTGATCACAGTTTGGGGGCTGTGAATGATCACAGGGTAATGTGTTTACACATTGTCCTGGAGCAGGGCCTGCTGCAGGGGATGACCACCTTTGCTTACAGGTGTCAGGGGGCCAGGCACCACTTTTAAGTGGACGTCTGCCTGGGAACGCAAATGAAAGCTACAAGGCACTGAGCACAATGAGCCCTGAGTCACCCTGAGACTAGAGTACTGAGATTTGTAGTGCAAATCTGCCTGTCCAGCCTCTGAAAAAAACCTGGAATAGCTCTGCTAACTTAATATCCCAATAACACCTGGACACCTGGCTGTATCCATCAAATACCTCCTTGTTATATCCACCTGCATCAGTGCATTCCTGTCACAATAGTGCAAACAATTCCAGTCTTGCTTTCAACACCAGAGATGTCCATCTCCAGCTTTCAAATGCCCCATATACTTGCAGAATGATGCAAATACTAATTTATCTTAAGGAGACATCAGATTTTCAAGGCAACCACCTCAGTGCACTCCAATTCCCTTCCAGTGATGGCTGCACTATAGATTCCAAACACATACATCCAGTCTCGAAACGTCAACCTGAGTTTAAGAACCAAATTCAAAAAGCATCATCTTGCATAGCTGCTGCCCACTCCCACAGAGGAACCTCAGACCAAAAGCCGTGTGGGTGCAGGATTTGCAGTATCAGGTCCTGGACTCAGCCTACAGCTGCAAGTGATGGATCTTGGGCTGGGAGAAGCTGCTCAGTGACAGGAGACAGAGCTCCCTGGGCATGGAGGGGCAGGTGTGGGATTTCTGAGCAAGACTGGTGGTGTTTGTTCTGCAATGCACAGAGGAACAGGTCCCAGCATGTGTTCTTGGTAAATAATGAGATTATATCAAGAATACACCCAACTCCTATAATTTACTTTTCATCCTAACAAAACCAGCCCTTCATGACTCTGGATATTGTCTACTTTCTTGGGAAAAAGGGTTAACAGTGAAGAATATTTGGTTTCTTTTATTTTCCTTCTGAATTTTGAACTTTGAATTTTGAGGTCTGGGAAATGCCTTTTTCAAAGGAAAGACCCTCGCTTGTGATTCCACAAGCTGGTGTTTGCTACAACCTCTAAGAAATGTAAAGGTTTGACATCGCCATGAGTCATGCATGTGCTGCCTTCTGTTTTCCTGACACCAGCACCTGCCCGGTTTCTTGCTAGCCAATCTTCCAAAAAATTACATGGAACTCTGATATTTGGCTTCATGGAGACAATCACTGGCACTTCCTAAGGCCTGCTGAGGATGGGAGGTGGGAAGTCAACACCAAGGGCTGCTGCTGTGGTACCCCCAGATCAAACAGAGGCCCCTCAGCCACTCTTTGATATCTGACACATCTCCCCTCTCCCTTCTCACCAGCCTGCCATCCTTCAGCCATGCTGCGGATAGTATTACTCAGAGAGCTCCCTGGGACCACATAAATGCAAACAATCCCTGTGCTTGGTGTTGAGAATTTGCACACAGAGTGTGTGCTTTCTCCTTGTTAAATGAAGAGCCCTAAGAAAAACACCACTGGCTTCCCTGCCATCACAGGCAAGAGCAAGGCAGCTCTTAGAGATGTTGCATGTGGAGCCCAATGACCATGTCCTACCACGTGGGGGGTGTGCATACATCTACAGCCATGTGTATCTACATATCACACAGTCAGGTGGGCTGGGGAGCGCTGGCACCAGGGAGGGAAGCTTGGAAGTGACTGGCAATTTTTATTCCAGCTGTGTCACTGTCTCTCCATGGGACACTCAAATGGTCCCTTCCCTTCACTGGGCCCCTGAGACCCCTGGAAAACAAGGAAAGCTGAGCTTTACCTTCACTTGGAAAGGCCTGGGAACTGAAATCCAATCAAATAGCAAAATGTTACGGTGAGAGCACATCACTGTATGCTGCCCAGTCACCTCCAGCAGGTGCACATCAGCTGGGAAAGCTCTTGATTCTGACCACAGATTTTCTGATCCTTGGCTGGGGCAGTCAGTGCAGTGGTTTCAGCAGAAATTGCCTTTTCTCTGAAAGCAGCAGTCCCTGGTGCTGCAGGGTTTTAGGCTGGTGTCCCAGCTGGGGCTGCAAGAAGGCTGCAAGGGCTTGGCTGCAGGGGTGCAGGTCTCAGCCATGCCAGACCATCTTTCCATTCAGTTTGTGTCTTCAAAGGACTCTACTCCCACTCTGCACTAGTAATACTGCTGCTTTCCCTACCACAAGCTGTAAATCCTCTTGACAGCATGGACAACAAAGCAGCAGGCCCAGATCTGGTCGAGGAGGAGTGATGCTCCCTGCGGCTGCTCCGTCAGTCAGCAGCACCCGGCAGCCCTGCAGGACGGCCTTGCTGCCCGCAGCCGCCACCGCATCTCAGCCCTCGGCTGCTTCCACTCTCAGCCTACACCATCCTATTTCCAGTTTCTGTTCTGATGCCAGCTGATGGGTGTTGTATCTCCTGATTTCCCCCTCCAAACTTGTCCCTGTGTCCAGGCTCCCCTCATCTGCACTGCTGGCTGCCCTTCTCTCTGTGGCTGGAGAGGATGATCTGCCGAGCAGCTTACAGACTGCCTTCCCCCATACAAAAACAGGATTTTGGTTTTCTACTTACACTCACTAGACAAAAATGCAGCTTTTCCCATGTTTGCTCTTGAGCTACCAGCACTGTCCATACCTACCCATGCAGGGTCCTGCAAAAACACCATTGCCCCAACCAGAGCACCTTTTGGCATCCGCCACTTGTCACCAGTGGCAACTGTTATTGATGTTGGGTTGCATAGCAACCTTTTGATACAGACAAAAATAGTCTAAGGAGGAGCAAAATTAAAATGTCACCCTTGGTTTGATGGTGAGGAGTTGCTCTGTAGTAAGATCTCAGAAGATATCTTAAGACATGGCAAATTTGTGTCAAGTTAGCCAGATTGTTTCTGTCCTACCACGCGTTCACACCAACATTCACAAGACAAGAGTTCAGTCCTGGTCACTGTGCTAGGCAGTCATTGCCTCCTGCACTGCTGGCTTTTTGCTCTGCTGGGGTACTTGGCCAGCAGAAAATGTAACAAAGCAGTGAAATTATTGCAGAGATGGGGAAAAAGCTTTGACCAACGTTTGCTTTGCCAAATACACTGATGGAATGACAATGCAAGACTTGGAAATGGGTGTCAGGTTTTCCAATTATTTGTGGAGGCAAAGACTGTAAAACTAGTATTAAGGTGCTCTGTTTTCACAAAGTCCCTTGGAATACGTTATTCTTCATCCAAACTGACACAGTTCAGTAGATTGAATTACTTGAAATCAGTTCGGACAAAACATTGACTTCAACTGCAAATAAAAGCTCCTGTTTTTCAACTTGTGAAAACAGTTGGAGTATTTTCTTCTAGGATTTTTTTCTTGTTTCCTATGGTTTGTCCACCTCTACCTACAAAGACCACCAGCCAGGAATCAGAAAGGACCCGGTGAAAGGCCAGCTAATCTGATCAAGGCTGCCTAAAATATTCCCAATATATTTTTCAGAACAAAAGCAAAGCTTAAGATATAATATTTGCTTTCCTTAAATATCTATTTTCCACATGGAAAACAAATTTCCAGCATTAATGTCTTTATCACATCACAGTCAGCCTAGGGGTCCAATTAGGAAAACTGTTAACAAGATTATCTGAGCTACAGGTCCAAGCAGGTGCCTCCCATTATACAGTTCAGTGTCACTGTGAAGGCAAATATGGGTTTGTTTGACCCAGCCAAGTGCTTTGAATGAGCATTGGAGGACACCAGTCAATTCATCATGATGCAACTTTCTCAGTAGAAACTTGAGATGTTCTGGCAAACAACACTATGTTCTGAAGGAAATATTCAATTTGAGGACAAAACACATTTTTCCATTAAAAAAAACAACCCTAAACCAGAAACTTCCCTCTCCCATTGAGCAGCTCCTGCGCAGAAGTCAGTGTGGCACTTGCCTGGGAAACCCACGCAAGGAGCTGCTAGTTTTGGAGTTGGCTTTTCAGAAGAGTTTAGCTTCTTTGTAGACATCTCAGTACAGTTTGGATTTCCTAAGAAAGCAGCACCAGCAGTACCTGTCAACACAAAGGCTCGGTTTTTGAGCACCCCGGCACCAAATATAATGAACACTTAAAAACTGACCTAGATGGAGATCCTTCAGAGGGACCTGAGCCTCTCTGGCCCAGGTTGGAATGGGAAGAAGGGGGCAGGAGACATTGTTCCTGTGAAGTAATCGTTATTTTGGCAAGACAAGAAGAGTCATGTAGTAGAAGCTGACGTATCTCCTCTGTGTCATTTTCATGATGGGGCCAGTGACCACGGGTTCATAATCATTTCAGTAGCAGTTACCACATAGTGAGAGCACATTGCACCCACAACAGGCCTGAAAAACCTTTCCAAAGTGGAATTTTTCAACAAAAGTGCTTCACAGCGTGGGAACTGCTCTGAGAAGAGGCAGGAGGAAAAGCCTGGCAAAATGAACGTTTTCCTAAGCTCCCAAGTCAAAGGCATGTGAAACTGGCTGGGGCAGTAAAGCAGGACCTGCTGGAGTAACCCAGAGAAGCAAGGATTCAAGACTGGTGCAAAGAACTGATTCATGGATATTACAGATCTGCTTTCTCTTTCTTTTGCTGTCTGTTCAAAGCTCTGGATCGTGAACCTATGAGGCAACGTACCTAACTGCAGTTTGGGAAGAAGGTAGTCCTGACCTCTGATCATCCCTTTTGACTTCAGTGGACCTACCACATATTTTTAGAGACTAGATCTGATACAGCTTCCCTCCCATTTCAAATGCCTTTTTGATTGCCCTGAGGAGCAGTCTGACACCTTCATCAATCTGCCTGCCCTTCCTCTGTGAGCTTTTTCTCATATGGTCATAACATCCATGCAGCCCACTGCTGTGTGCACACAAATAGTAGATGGTGCCTGGGTTTCTCTAAACCAAATTTTTGCCTGTTTTGTTCTCCCAGCAAAGCTCTGTCATCTGGCAGAGGCACAGGTTCCTCTCATACTCTCCCAGTTGCCAGTTCCCTCTGATTTCTGCTCTGAAAATGCCCACTGAGCCTTATTTAATTTCCTTTCTCCTAACCAGCTGTCGGTTCATATCAACTGAATTTCTTCAAGAGAGTTTGATGGGGGCTCAACTTGAAGACTTTCTGGGAACTCAAGAACTAATTTCTGTTGGGCCAGATGCTTGTTGGCAACTTCAATAAATGGCTGCCTCTTCTCAGACACTCCCCTTTTCATCTCCTACCTATCTACCCTTTACCATTTTATTGACTGTATCTGTTCCTTACCTCTAACTTTACTCCATCTGATAGGCTTAAGGGTCTGTGATTCCCTGGATTGCCCCTGAAAGCTTTTCAAAATTTGGTGTTGCATTTGTCCCCTTGCATTTTTCAGACAGCAGAACTGGCTTAAACAACGGGCTAAGCAGCTGTGCGAGTATCAGCTGGTTTTGACAATTTTTGTTATTTGTCTTATCCATTTGTTCTCAGATTTGTCCACATGAAAAAAGGCTTTGAGGGAATCACCCACAACCCGTTCTCAGGGAACAACAAAGAATATTATTTAATTTTTTGGTGGTGGCCCTATGTTTGAGTAGTTCTTCCCATCTCTCCCACCTTTTGGTCTGTGAGACTGCCTGCTTCTCATGTGTTCGAAATAGTTTATGTTATGATTAATGCCTGCTGTTACAAAGCAAAAATAATTAGCTCTTACATTTTGTCTGGCTCACTCACCCCATTTCCCAATTTTGTGAGGGGGATGAGGGACTGGGTCTCCTTGCACAATCTCCTTGCCCTTTGGAGTGAGGGAATAACATTATTCATTTCTGTTTTTTGTCTCCATCAATATGTCCTCAGGAGTAGTGTCCTCCCAGTCATGATCTCAGCAGGAAAGGCCATTGGCATTACACCAGCCTTGCCTGAATTAGAAAACAAGTACTTGTTATGCCAATACAATACTTGGCTTTGGAGACACAATGCTGCTCCCCTCCACCCTCCCTTTGGGCAGATGACCACTCTGGCCCCAGGAGTCAGATTTGGGTTCCTTTATCTATTGTCGGAGCCAGCATGAAAGCACTTGAGAACACCTCTGAAAGCCAGCCAGAGGTGTCCTCACATCCTTTTTGTGTGCGAGTAGGATGGCTTATTTCCATCATACATCAAAGTTTTGGAAATCAGGTAAGACAGTTGTGAGAAAAGACATCCATTACTCTTGATCTTGAAAATTAGACTGCAGAGAATGTCTTTACAAAACTGCAACTCAGAGATGTTTGAAGTTTGGCAAGAGAATTCTCAGAAGATAAAACAAAAATGATCTTTTGGACCAGAGACAGACACTTTGACTATTTGGTCATGCCCTTTGGCCTACCTAATGCTGCAGTTACCTTGCAAAATTTTTAATTACGTTTTTTAGAGATTTACTAGATTCTTTTATAATAATACTCTTGGACAACAACATTACTTTATTCACAGGGCATGAACCAACCTGAGCAGCTTATAAAATCAGTCCCAAAGTATTTGAGTTGTCACAAACTCATATGCCAAATGAGAGAGGTGAAATTCTGAAAGGTCTACCATTGAATTCCTGGGCTGCTTCACCTCCCCAGAGGCAATGGAAATGAACTCTGAGAAATCACAGACTTGGCCTCACCAAAGACAGTTACTAGGTTTCGGTGCTTTCTTAGCTTCATTAGCTTTTATCACCAATTAATTAAAGACTTTGCCAAATGATCTTCCCATTTTGGTCTTATTAAAGAGGGGGATGTTTGAATCTCACCACCTCAGTTTAGATGGCTACAGAGCACGTATCTATGTCTGAGCTAGACTTTGGATTCCCTTTATAGTCCCTTGAAAAGAAACAAGTCGTTTTACTGTGTGATTCATACAGCCTATTTTAGGTATGCATTTTGGCATTGTATAAATCACACCCTGGTTCCTGAGGAAATACGTGATAGTTTTAAACAGGTTTTTATAATTGTCCCATTCATAATACACACAGACCCTTCACATCAGTTTGTTGTGGAAGCAGATGTTTCTGATTTTGCTGGGGGAGTAGTGGTAGCTCAGCTAAAGACCTTTCAACCACAGCTTCCTCCTTACACTTAGTGACTGACGCTAGTTGAATTCAAGAGAATTAGCTGCTATTGATGAGCTACCTGCAACAGAGCCACTCCTGCCCAACCAGGATGGGAACACTGAGGAGGCTAAAGCACCATGACTGCAAGACTCAACTGCTGTTAACCCACTTTGTTTCCTGATGATCATCTTTCATTTCACCATCTTGCATTTTTGGCCTGTTGGGAAGATGGGGAAAGCAGACTTTGTATTAAAGAACAAGCTAGCCAGCTCTGATCTGAAGCCCTGAAGATCAGTTTTAAAACCACCTGGATTTTGCCAATGTAACCTGTTTAGGTCCTTCAGCCACCCTAGAGATGATTTTGCCTACTCATGGCTCATCTTCTTGAACCGAAGTAAGATACTCACTTAATATGCAAACATGAGATCGCTTACTCTGGGAGGACACAGGTGTAAACCCATAAGGAGCTGTTTGGTTCAAGGTCTGAGAAAACCATGTTTCTGACACAGAAGGTTGTCCAGGGATTATGAGTTTTTCACCATATTCTTTTTGACTTGCCTGGGGACACCCGGGAGTGTACTGTATGTGCTGAATCCTGCAAATATATCAAACCTATAGAACTAGTGATGCCCCTGCATCTTGAATGGCACAAACTATTTCTTTAGCTAACATTTTTGATGTAAGCTTACATTTCCTACCTCCAGGGAATCAGAACAGCTTTGGCCTTATATAATAAGTTTAATTAAGACAATATACCTTCTATCCTGCACCTACCCTCCTACTATTATGAATCGGCTCAGCTTTTCTTAACTTGTAGACTTGCTGCCTACTGTGATTTCTGATTGAAGACCGCAGATTTCATCTACGTTTTGGAAAGAACTTCTTATCCTTTTGGGAACAGAAGAGTTATTCACTGTTGCATATTCACTTTAAGGTAATGGGTAAATAAAGAAAATAAACTAAACTCTGGGATGATGATTAGGCTTGTCCTGGCTGGATGACTGGGTATCTTTTATCCTGCTTGCACAATTTCCATAGCATTCCTCCATTCATTTATCTGTACAGCTGTCTGGACTGACAAGTTGAGGTCTATCAATGATTTCACTCTCAGTTGCGCTAAATCATAAAGGACCAGATTTCTCAGATAGGCCATACTATGCACTGGGATTACAGTTCTTTCTGGAAATATCAAAGGAAGTCTTTAAAGCCCAGCCAGATTTTCATTGTTGGGAGTCTCCAGCTCCGTCAAAAGGAGACACAGTCTAGACAAAACACCTACAAACTTCAATCCCATCTAAAAATTTAACTGTTGTTTTTGTGGGGAGCCTTTCACAATTTCTGCTCAGATTAACCCAATAAATTACATCTTTGCTAATTTGAGTTCTTCCACTGTTTCATTAATCCCCATGAAGACACATTTGAAAAAGCACTCCCCTCCCTCTAGTCTAGACTGATGGCCCTCTGGAGTGTCAAATCCAAAAAATACTGGATTCTGAGGAAGCTCATAGACAGCATTTTTTTTGGTTTGGGAGTTATCCACATTGGAGAACTCCTGGAGAGTCACTGAAATCTCATGGAAATCCTCCATCCAACAGACACTGAGAAATCTAGGCCAAGCCATGGTAGCCAGATAAAGTGTCTCCATGTCCTGGGGAACCGCTCTCCAATAATGTTATACCTATGTGATAAAAAATGAGATGCTTATGTAGCTATTCCAAAAGTTTCCTGTACTCAGCTTTCAACAGCTTCTCAAAACTCTGGGTATGCACCCCTTAATGCCTCCTCCTTTGAACACTAATCCAGTCTTTTCTACCCCATTTTGTTCTGGTTTCAGTGGTTGCTTTAGTGAAGAGGCTCAAGTCCTAGAAAGCTCTGATATTGGAGACACACAGCACAGTCTGAGAGTGTCAGGTGGGTTCTCGTAGGTTATTTTTCTTTTTCCAACTTCTTGCAAAGATGAACAGACTATAGACATTTACAACAGTTGAAAATGAGGAAGGTGAACTGCCAGCTGCCTAAAGAGCAGTCTCTGCTAGCAAAGCTGGTGCTTAGCCATGGCTTTCAGAGGACAGGCACCAGATCATCTTTGTGGGGGCCATGAGCTCCTGCACATAGATAGACTTAATAAAATCATGGGGTGGTCGTCCTCTGCCCTGAGCACATGCATTAACCAGGGAGACATGCTGTATAGTCAGAATGAGTGGAACATAAGCAAAAGAGATAAGCCCCATAGATAAAATCACATCTGAGGAATATCCCTGACAATCACAGTCCACTGAGGAAATCACAGCAGTGACTCATTCTGTTGTCTCCAGGATAAATCTGGGAATTGAGATGGGAACACAGTACTAAAGCAGATCCACCCAATCTTGAGGCTGCCAAAGTACTGTGGTCCCTGTGGTTGACAGGCCTCTAGCCTCCATGCTGGGCTAGTCCACTCCATCTGTGGTTTCCAGGGCTTGCACCTCCCTTACCAGAGAGCAAGCCAGCCAGGCAAGTCCCAGCTCTGTACGGGATGGGTGCGGAATGGCATGAGAGCAGAATTCCCTTTCCACCGGATGCACACTTTTAATAGGTGACCTTGCTCGGTCCTGGGCATGGTGCCCTCCAGGTAGAGGAAAGAAAGCTATTCCTGGGACACAGCTCTCTGCTATGGTTATAGGTTGTTGTTCTGCCTTCCCTCCGGTAAAACCTGGTCCAGACTCCCAGGTCTGTGTCATCCACCAGCTCACCCAGGTCTGTCCATCTCAGTCTGCAAGCATTGACACTGGGACAGTGCTTACCTCCACCCCACCAGATTCACAATGGTGCCAGTCTGGGAACTTAGTCCAAGATGGGTGCAAGAGAGACAATTGATTTGTACTGAGAAAACTCACAGATGGCATTAAGTCACTGGGAATTTTTTGGGGAAAACAAAATTTGAGGGAAACAGAAGCTTTTGACAGCAGAAACCAGTTTGACTGTTCACACTTGGTGGAAGTTTGAAAGCTCATCCCTACTGGTTGCTGTGGTGTGAAGTGACCTCAAGCAGAGTATTTCTAATTCCCCCCTTTTTTTTTTTTTTGACAGATGTGATCCAGTTCAAATCCACTTGGCTGCAGCACCTGGAAGCTGGTGGATGTAGAGGATTAAGAAGCAGGTAAATGCCAAAGACTTGGATAACTTTACCTAGAATTAGTAAATCACCAAAGATAATGCAGATGAGAAGGGTTCATCTGTTTAGATCACTCTCTGCATTCTTGTAGGAGGCAGCAGAACCAGAGGAATGCAGAGCCTGCACACATCAGCAGTAATGAATTGTTCCATTGTGACACTTAATGAGAAGGTTCATTAACTACAAGGAGTTTTTAAACTGTGGGGGTTTACCCTGGCAATGGTCAAGACCTATGGGCAGGCCCAATGTTCCCTGATGTTCTCTCAGATTTGGAAAACATAAGCAGAGCTTGTGCAAACCTCCCACCTCTGGCTGCTATCGGCAGGACCAACACCTGAATGCCCACCTTTACTCAGCTCTTCTCAGTGCTGGTGGCTTCAGCAGCAGATGGGGCTCCCATCCTGCCCCTTCCCTGGTCCTACTAGAGGGCAAGCTGTGTGGGACAGCACAGGGGCAGAACAAGGGTGGGAGGCAGACCCTGGTGTGAGGTAGCCTGTGCCTAATCCATACTCTGACTTGGAGAAGGGACTGGAACCTCCTTGCTGGGGCTGTGGTAACGTATCCTCGTATGCATGATGCCACATGACCTCTAGGTCTCTAGACTCTTGGCCATCACCTGCCCAGTGCTTGAGGGACACTGCCACCAAGTACAGCCAACAAGAGGAGACCTGTGGGGGCTCTGAGGTGGAGAGAGACGGCATGGACCCTCCCTACTGCAGGATCAGGCTGCTGCTGATGTTCACTCTCTCTTCCCTGCAGCTCCAGATAGGGAACTGACCCAGATGTTGCTCCACAGGAAGGAGAGAGGACACCCCTCCAGCCACTTTTGCTCCCAGCTCCCTGGCAGCTGCAGGATGTGGGAACCTTTGCCTGCTGACAATGGATGCTGCTCCAGTGGAAAGCCCTGAGTGCCAGCGGTGCGCCCTCGCTCTCTAGATACAGATCGACGAAGGGATGACCCCAGCACCTGTGGCCCGGTCTCCTGGGAGAAAGGCAGTGAAGTGCGTGGGCCACGTCTGGAAATCAGATGCCCTGAGAATTACTCAGTGGCACTCCCTCTGCTCATGCACTGAAGTATCATCTGTTCTGTCCAGACAAGTTGCACCAACATGAGCAACAACTAAAAGCTGGCAATATCCCAAGATGACAGTATCTGGGAGTCAGTGCTGCCAGGATCCAGCTGCAGGAAACAGCCCTTTCTCAGGGAACATGTGGTGGGCACCGCTTAAGGAATTCAATGTGTACAGTGAAACACCTTCCCTGGCATGGAGAAGATGAGTGAAGGGGAGGTGCAGGGACCATGGCAGGATCCAGGTTGATGAGGGCTACACCTTCTCCTGCCCCACCACTCCAAAGTCCACAGGGCAAACAGATTCATGCCTGCTGTGTGCAAAGTGGGAAAGTCCTAGGTAGCACCAGGCCAAGAGAAGGTTAAATGCTAGACAGGCATCATCTCCAACACAGCAGGTACCACGCAGCTGGCTGAGATGAGGAGGGAGGGCACTCTGGTGTTCCCTGTACCGTCTCTTCTCTTGAGCTCCTGATACTCTGGCCACAGTTGCCTCATAGGGTAAAAACTCCTGTGGGCCATCACTCAGCCCTGACCTCCGTGGAGGCTTCTTGTTCAACAGCTTGGCATCTGTGTTTGAGAAGGATGTTGAGCAACTGGCTTTCCTTGTCTCCGTTCCTTTAGTGGGAAGTGAATGTGCTGGGCATCTTTAACAGCTCTACAGTGCAGGACCTTTCCCAAGCTCTGATTATCCTCTGGGGAAGGGCTTCTGACAGACAGCTTGTGGCTCTCAAGATGACCTGTCAAATATGGCTGTTATGGTTTGATCCTCCATCAGGCCGATGACAAGGCTGATCTCAGCTGCTCTGAAAATGTGCGGTTTGTATCTGTTTGAGCTTTGGGGCACCTCCAGGGCCCCAGGAACAGGAATGTCTGTGTTACTCCAGGGCAAAGACAGGTGTCCTCTCAGGTCTGCTTGATGATGCATGGCTTGGGTGTATAGCAATGTATCTGCTTGTGTTCTCTCCTGAAGGTCTTAATCTCACAACAAAGCAACCCGGAGCTCTGCTTCAGGCTACAGAGACCAGTGGTCCCAGGCCTGGAGGTCTGTGGCTTATCCAAGAGCTGGGCTAGCCAAGAAGGAATGGTCAACTTTAAAACAAGCTGGATTGTGAGAGAAATAACGGGTAACAGGGTAGCAAAGCTCCTCCAGTACAGCCATGGGACTCCCTCATGTGCTGAGGGGTTAAGACACCACCATGTCCTGCAGCTAGGACAGACCACCCCCCTGCTAAGATAACTCGAAGTAAGAGGATAACCAAAAGCACTTCTAGGTCTAATCACGAACCTGGTGGGTCTGATGAAAGATCAAACTGCAGCAGAGAAGAGAAGAGCTAGGAGAGCCCAAGGAACTTTTGAAACCTGATGTAATCAGTCTGACCTCACACAGAAAAGTTCCCAGACGTTGCCTCACATCTGCCAGGCAGAAGAATGTAATAACTAGCCATTAATTACTATCTGGACCTTTAGAAAAATCATGGTATGGATGGGCCCTGCCCTAAAAGCTTGTGTTGTAACCAGTTATGTGGAACTCTGGGAAAGACTGTGGGACTGGAGCCGCAGGATATAAATATTGCCTTCCTTTCCTCCAAAGAGTTGTGATTAACATGGTCAGGGAGGAGGTCACATAACTGATGAACAACATTACAGAAATAATTAGATTTAAAGTGAACAAACTGGATTGATTTATCAGGATTGGATTGTTTTATCAACATTTAGCAGAATCCTGCCCACAACAGCAACAATGATCTAGAAGACAAAGACAAACAATGTGATTAAATAAAGGATGATTTTAATCTGGCTGTGGCCATGAATTCATGCAGTGATAACAGGATCTGGGAACAGAGCCTTGACCTCCACACCAGCCTGCAAAAACCTGCCAGAGAGAACTACAAGCAGGTGGATGCTGGAGTCTGGCAAATCAATGGAGGTGTGAAACGGTTCTGGCTGGACTGGAGTTAATTTTCTTCATAGTAGAATCATAGAATGGTTTGGGTTGGAAGGGACCTTAAATATCATCAAGTTTCAACCCCCCTGCCATGGGCAGGGACACCTCCCACTAGACCAGGTTGCTGAAAGACCCATCCAGCCTGGCCTTGAACACCTCCAGGGAAGGGGCAGCCACAACTTCCCTGGGCAACCTGTTCCAGTGCCTCACCACCCTCACTGTAAAGAATTTCTTTCTAGTATCTAATCTAAATCTTCCCTCTTCCAATTTAAAACCATTACTCCTCATCCTATTGCTACGCTCCCTGACAAAGGGTCCCTCTCCACTTCTTCTGTAGGCTCCCTTCAGGTATTGGAAGGCTGCTATAAGGTCTCCTTGGAGCTTTCTCTTCTTCAGGCTGAACAACCCCAACTCTCTCAGCCTGTCTTCATAGGAGAGGTGCTCCATCCCTCTGCTCATCTTTGTGGCCCTCCGCTGGACCCGTTCCAACAGGTCCATGCCCTTTCTGTGTTGAGAAGTGGCCCACAGGTTGCTGTGTTTTGGATCTGTGTCTATGGTGACAACACACCAGTGTTCTGGCTATTGCTGCAGAGTGCACAGCATCTTTTTCCCCCTAGGAGCAGGGGAAGGCATGCAAGAAGTTGTGAGGGAACACAGCCAGGACAGCTGATCTGAACTGCTCAAAAAAGTTCGATAAGACATCATGATCTGCGATAAAAGCTACAGGGAAAGGAGAAGGAAGGGAGCGACATTCGTGCTTATGACTTTTCCCTTTCCAATGAACCAATACACATGATGAAGCCCTGCTTTCCTGGAAGTGGCTCAGCACCTGCCTGCGGATGGGAAGCAGTGAGCGATTTCCTTGTTTTGCTTCACTTGCACGCCCAGCTTTTTATTTACCTATTTATCTTGACCCATGATGTTTCTCACTTCTGCCCTTCTGATTCTGCCCCCCACCCCACTGGGGAATGAGAAAGCGGCTGGGTGTCCATGAGCTGCTGGTCGGGATCAGCCCCATAAGCTTTCCTGCAGGGAAGCTCGCTGGGGCAAGGCACAGTCAGTCCTTATATTTATTGCAACTCATCCAGTCTCCTGCACTTTTCTTCAGATGGCAGCACTGCAGCCAGAGTGAGAACTGTGTTATACTGTTTTCTGATTACCCCTTCTGAGAAGTCCCAGACCATACCACCTCTTCTTTGTCTTGGACTGTACCACAATGATCCTTAAGGAGCCACTCAACCAATCTGGTCTGCCTTCCTTCTGGAAAAACATTATTCACCTGCTGCTAAGTCTCTAATCCTAGGCTGCTTGAAAAGAGCAAGCCAAGGGCATAGTCAGAGGGAGAGGCTCGGCTCCCATCTGCTTCATCAGGCAATATTTCCTGTTCCTACAGCCTCACAGATAGATGTGGGCTCTATTACTGCTGCAAAATACTTGAGTTTCCCACCTAATTTGTTACCGTCTCCTAGCTAGGGCTTTATCAGCCAGCACCATACTGAGTTGTGGTTTAAGCTGAATCTTGCTGTGGAGCAAACGACCAGCCAGTGAGCTCAATAAATAATGGTCCATCCACACACAACCCAGACCCTTGGGCCAGAGGCAGCATTCTCCATCTCGTTGGAGGTAACAGAGATGGTCCCTGGAGAAGGCACTGTGTTGGGTGAGAGAGATGGATAAACTGTTGGGATCCCAGGGGACATATGCCTGGAGATATTTGTTTCCTCTTGCAGGAAACTATAATGAGCAATGAGCAAAAAACAACAGTTGTTGACACTGTCAAATGGAGAACAGCACTTTATTGGAACTGAAAATTGCTGGTGGTTTTCAGCCATTTTGGGCTGAAAATTATCTGTGTTCAGACCAAAGACTTCCCAAAACAAAACATTATGGCTGGAAGCTTTTGAAAAATGCTTTTTGGACTTCTGGCATTTTCACGAGGAAATTTCGCAGACAGCAGCCATGAAATGTAAGCCAGCAGAAACTGAGGACACAACCCAAGGGATCCATCTTGGTTATGGGGACACATGGCAGACAGGATCCTGTTGGTCTTTCCTTGTAGCGTCACAGCCCATGTGGGCAGACTTCCCTTGTGGCACCAGTGCTCAAGCGAGTGATACAATCCAGTCATTTTTGAGCCCTTTCCCAGGAAACTGCTGGTCCTGCCAGCATCCTCGCTGCCATAAACCAGAAAAGCCTGGGTCTCTGTGGCTAGTAAGCATCCAAGCCCTGCCTCCAAAGACAGTGCATGATTTATAGACAAAGAATCTCTGAGCATTTATGACAGCGGAGGAGGAGAACTTCTGCATGTTGCTTGTGGTATCTTGGCTTCTTGGCTGAAACTCACAGCCCAAGGTAAGAGATGAATACCGGCCATACTCCTCACCATGCTCACCGCCTTCTATGGGCAACGAGATGCCTGCAGGTATTTGGGCTGAGGTGCTCTCCGGCCAAGCACAGCAATGGCCTGGTAGGATGTTGGGAGCTTCTCTGATAGGACAGGCTGTTTTGGAGATGCCAAGAGTTGGCTCATGTCAGAGTGATCTCTGCTACCCCAAGTAACTAGTGGGTTTCCATTAACTGAGGCAGACTCTATGGTGTCACAAGGAGGCCACAAGACATTAGAGCGTGACGGATCTTGCCTTGTCTCATTCTTTGGTGGGTGGTTCCTATGCACCAAGAAACGCCTTTCTTCTGCTGTCAAGTTGGTTAACAAGAGTCTTCCTGTCTCCAGAATACATTGCGCTGGAGTGCCTGGCTGAGTGGTTCACACTGAAGTGATGGTGAGTCACCATCGCTCCCAACTCTGCTGTGGGAAAAGCTCCACTTATCAGTGCAGTTGAGAAAGAGCGGGACAGGGCTGGGGAGCTGAACTCTCCCGCCCAGGCACGAGGCCCTTAGCAAAGGGCAAACTGTACAAACTGTTGTGGATGAACCTGATGTGAGCCAGCCTTTGCTCTGT